>JAMKQA010122491.1:0-12953 GCA_024699735.1 Posidonia australis | reverse complement strand
GCCTAGGTGTTTAGGCTCCCAATGTGCCTTTGCTCACCGCCGTGGTGCCATGGCACCACAGTAAGTGTGGATCCTCATGACTCTATAGCGTTGTCTCTGATGTTTGTGATTATGTTAGGATTCCAAGCATCTCAACTTAAATATTACTTTATACACAAAAAAAATCTCCCCCATGAAATATTCTGTTATAGTGAATGGGTACTTTGCATCCTTAATTCTAAACCGTCAGGATAACAAGGTGCCTTTGCTCACCGCCGTGGTGCCATGGCCTTTGCATCCTTATTCCAGCCTAGGTGTTTAGGCTCCCAATGTGCCTTTGCTCACCGCCGTGGTGCCATGGCACCACAGTAAGTGTGGATCCTCATGACTCTATAGCGTTGTCTCTGATGTTTGTGATTATGTTAGGATTCCAAGCATCTCAACTTAAATATTACTTTATACACAAAAAAAATCTCCCCCATGAAATATTCTGTTATAGTGAATGGGTACTTTGCATCCTTAATTCTAAACCGTCAGGATAACAAGGTGCCTTTGCTCACCGCCGTGGTGCCATGGCCTTTGCATCCTTATTCCAGCCTAGGTGTTTAGGCTCCCAATGTGCCTTTGCTCACCGCCGTGGTGCCATGGCACCACAGTAAGTGTGGATCCTCATGACTCTATAGCGTTGTCTCTGATGTTTGTGATTATGTTAGGATTCCAAGCATCTCAACTTAAATATTACTTTATACACAAAAAAAATCTCCCCCATGAAATATTCTGTTATAGTGAATGGGTACTTTGCATCCTTAATTCTAAACCGTCAGGATAACAAGGCATTAGCATTGTTTTTTTCAAAATATTTATGTCTGAATCTTATTTAGTCTTGTTATTTTCTGTAATTTTTGGCTCAACATGCCACCTTGTTGCCTGTCAAGTCAGATTCATTCTTCAAATGTAGTCATTCAATTCTGTTTTTCAAGTACTTTACTATCATGTAAATTGTAGGAAAAAGGTAAACGGACCTCAAAATCGACCCTGACATCAATGACACCACAGTGATACATTCTTACGCCCCAAAGTCAATGAGTTTCGGCATATGGTCAATGCAGTGTACTTTTTACACTGAGGCGCGGCCTTTAAAAGGCCTTACACAGGCAACATGCTACTGCTGTTGCATATTTCCTTCCTTTTCATTGAGTTCTCTCCTTCGATCCTCGCTGCATTTACTTTCTCTTATCTCCCGACAATCGTGGTGCAACTTGATATATAATTATATAAATTGTATACCGTTGACTTTGCAAAGTGACAACATTTAGGATTAGTTTCCATATCTCCAATATTTGGGAATTCTCTCTTCTTTACTTTTTCTTCTTATTAAACGTTGTGAGAGCTATTCATTTTAAACACATACTAAGTATTTTTAAATATGATGTATATGTTTATTATGTGTTTTTAGGTACTATTTATGTTTTGGGATCTTTGTACTATTTTATGTGGTACATTTTTAGAAAGTGAATTAAGTAACCCTAAATGTATATTATCGCTTACTTTATCTTGTCTTAGAGTTTCAATTCGAAATTCAAAGTTTTTTATCATTTTTGTGAACTTTGTAAATTTACCGTGTTTCTACCGACATTTCCATCAATATTCAACATGTTTTCTATTTTTTTCGGACTAAAGTTTGACACAAAATCGCCATTTAGAACCTTGCTTGTAAGTACACTGGTTTAGTGAATGCAAGTGAGGAAAAGGGAGGTAAATGTTGAAAGGTCCCTTGTAATGGAATCATGTTTTTCTTCTAAAGTTATTCTTGAAGTTATGGCTGCTGCATCTAAAGTTATTCCTACGTTTAGTTTATTTTCCTATGGCATTGAGATTAATTGGATTATATTTGTGGGACTTTTTTCATAGCCTTGACTGATTGACCACCTTCCAGGTATGCAGATAGGATTGCTAATGCCAAGTGGGAAGTCAAAGAGCTTGGGCTAGAACATAATGGGTAAGGATTTTGTTCCTTAAGTTTATTATAAACTCTTGAGTATATCACAAAAGAAAAGTATTCTACAACAGCAACAAGAACAGTTTGAAATCGCTTGGCGTTATGTGTGGCATTGTTCATAGTAATAATGCATGGAACAGCATTATGACACAGGCACCAGAGAAAGGTGTCGAGGCTTACTCTGTGTGATATTAGTATCCACATCTCACACCTACTGTTATCTGTTTCTTACAAACATTGATAATTTTTGTAGTCACTTCATTTCTTATAGTCTGAGTTCGTCAAGTGGACCATACTTGGAAACAAATAACATGAAATCAGCACATGGGGTTATTGCAATCTTTGATGTTACTTTCTTTGATTGTAGTTACATTGATCTCTTATTGGGAGAATTTAAACATTATAAAACAAGGCTTGCACATGGCGGAATTCACAAGGAGGTAAGAACTATCCACAAGATTTTAGATTCTTTCTCATAGGGACCTGTCTCTTCTTATCATATCTCAGACCATTTTAACTAATCATGTTGTGATTATAAATGTTCTTTTTCATCGATTCTGCTGTAATTTGTAATACAGTCTTGTGGATCTTTAATGCATACCCAAAGTTTTGAAATGTTCCTGGACAATCTGATGGAAGTGTCTAGGGAGAAATTCTAAAACCATGTGACAACGTACTTACAAAGGATGATATCTTGACTCATTCAGTCATATATCCATATCTTGATGACTGAGGATAGTATTGAGTTAATTAGTTAGATGGTATTTAGATAACTAGTTAGTTTATCTTGCTATTTAGTTGTACGGTTAATTATATCTTTTGTATTAGATATTATATCTTGTTATTTAGTAGTGAGGTTAGTTGTATCTTTCATTTATTGTCAGTTTGTCACACTATTTTAATTATGATTTAAAATTATTGATATTTGATATTCTTGAGTAGAGATTAGAGTCTCTCTCGTTTGAGGAATTTAGTCGATTTTCTTGAAGATTGAATTGTAATTTATCCTTGTTATTTTGAAATCGGATTGTAGTTCAATCTTCACTTGTCCCACATCAATTGGTACTAGAGCAAGCTTGATTCATCTGTCAAAGACCATATTCCACAATTGGAGTTCTCTGGTTTGTTGTCAATGTCGTGATCTTCGTCGCTGCCACCATGTTGCCATTGATGGATTCCACGCAGCAGCATCATCGTCGTCAGAAACTACCCTGCACTAGTCACGTTGTCAGCCCCAATTGTCCAAAAGAACTTTGAATTTATAGAAAATTAAAGAAAGGACTCTAAAATTTCTAAGATTACAAAATAACACAAGACAAAAGAAGATGTTCTCATTGGCAAAAGGATGGTATCACATTTTTCACTTAATCTTGATCTACATTGATTCAGTGCATTTAGATATTTTTATAATTCCTTTATTATTTTCACCATAGACCACCATTCATAATTAAACATGCTTATCTTTTTGCTTTCTTAGATTTCTCCTTGATCATACACACACTTCTTAGAACATATACATATCACCATTCGATTGCTTGTGTTTTCTTCCTTACTTGGGTTTACATTCTATTTAGTTTAACTATTATGTGCATATTTCGTTGATGACTCAACATGCTTGAGTCTTCTTCTAGCTCTTGAAGATCACACTTACCCCTTTTGTCATCGTTCCCTTCCGAATCAACTTGATAGAATAGATGATAAAATCCTGACAATAAGAAATGAAATTTCTTTGCTTTCCCAATATATTCCTTGGGTTAATCATACCATTCTTTTGATTTCTAAGAGATACCTTATTCATATCCCAATGGATTACTATCTTGCATATGTTTGATGTGATATTCTTTTAATGAATATCAGTTATATTCTTTTAGGTTTACCTTGAATTGAAGAATTATATGTCTATCATAACTCATAAGTGACACATTCTTTTAAATCTCAATGAAAGTCTTTTAAGTTGTTTCCTGTAAAACAAAAGTCAAATATCATACCTAAGTTTATCACAGTCAAGCAAGCATATCCTTTACCTGTAACTGTAAATGAATCTTCTCAAGAACTTGATGTTAAAAAATTAGATCAAGTGTTTCAAATTTTCAAAGAATAATCTTCTCAAGAATTTGATACTAAGGAATTGGATTAAGTGCCTCAAAGAAGAATCTCCTCAAGAATTGAATGTGTTTTTCTCTATAGAGGTTCTCGTAGCTTACACAAAATCTAACTATGATTCCCTTCTTATTCCATTTCCTAAGTTGGATGATCTTTCCTCTATCACATCTCCAAAACTACCGTTATCTATAAATTTAAATGTTGAGAATGACACTAAGGTAAGCAACAAGAGAATTAGAAAACTTCAATTGTTACGTACTTCAAATCGTTCAATCAACAACCTCATGGATATTATCTTTGATATTTTACTACATAGTTTCTTTGATTTATATCATGTCCCCACTTGAAAATGATTCTATAGTATTCTTCTTGTCATTTTTTGAACATCCTAAGGATATACATGTTGATATTTGAATGAAATTTACATTAAGTATCATAAATTATATAGATGCAAACTTAGGATTTTTGGATATCTTGTAATGTTATGTCTATTTTCTAAGTGGTGTTCATATATTTCAAGGCCTTCATATTAGATTTATTAAGCCTTTTTCATGTTCTTGTTAGCCTATCATTAGACCTATTTATATTATCTTTACCCTCTGATTTCTATGTTAAACTAGTTTCTAATATGAAGGTTTGTCATTCGACCAAGGTATCTTTGAGTTTCTCTTTGTCTATAGTTATCTCTGCAAATTTGTTTCTTTTTTCCACAACAACTTCCCACCTATTGTGCTTCCAATTTTGAGGATCTTTAAGAGCAATATCATAGACATAACTCGTCAAAATCAAGTTCTTTTGAATGATAGAGAATGATGAGGATGGTATTGAGATATTTAGTTAGATAATATTTAGACAATTAGTTATTTTATCTTATCATTTAATCGTAGGACTAGTTATATCTTTTATTTAAATTTGTAATTGGGTATCCTATATAAGAGAACTGATATCCTATTGTAAGACAGTTTTAATTATGATTTGAAATTATTGATATTTGATATTATTGAGTGGAAATTGGAGTCTCGCTCTCATTTGGGAACCTAGTTGATTTCCTTGAAGATCGGATTATAGTCCATCTTCATTGTCTTGAGATCGGATTGTAGTTCGATTTTTGCTTGTTGTCCCACATCACTTTATTCAATCAAAGCATTGGAACTTTTAATTACATTTCATATCTATTCACATCACTACAGCAGTGGATATCATGAATTCATGATCGAAGCCATCTGGTTACTGCAAACCTCTTATTCTAATTTCATTACCTATTGATCTTCTGCATGTGTGTAGTGTCTGTAACTTTCCTTATATTTTTATTGTCTTTATTGTTGTTCCATCTTGTGCTGCTCAACATAATTTATATACTAATTTCTTAATTGTATAAAATTCCAGCTAGTAATGGTTAAGTCCTTTTTACATACACAATTGTAAACTGAATTCGTGTAAATCAGACTTTCTCATTTTTGTGCCAGGTACAAGATCTACTTCTGGTATATGGAGTTGACAATGTTGCAGAGATACTTCTGGAGGGTTTATCACGTGTAAAAAGATGCACTGATGAAGGACGAGCTCTAATGTCGTTGGATCTTCAGGTTTCTGACACTTTAACCACATAAAAGGGTTCCAACATGATTCTCTTTTTTAAGTTTTAGGATTAAGAAGCCAAAGCATTTCCTGTTCCATTTCAGGTGCTTATTAATGGATTGCAACATTTTGTTCCCACTAATGTGAGACCAAAATTGCAACTTGTTGAAACATTCATCAAGGTAATCCTTAGTGAAAGCTTTACAATACTAATGAAGTCCTTTGTGATTTAGATGTCTTAAAAACCATTAGCCTACAAATGGAAATGCTTTGTCCTGAAGTAATGTTGGAAACAAAAAATTTACTTGCGTAACGACAATATTTAGTTGGGTAGCTCTATTCTTTCCTATTTGAGTGATACTGAATTTGCATGCTTTTTATATATTTGCTTTTCTCCTAAACCCCATACACTGAAAGGGCAAACTGAATGCATGAGGCTCCACCAATGTGGGATTTTTGGAGGGTTCCCCTTATTAAGATAGGTTGTTTCCATACCACGTACACAAAATAAAGGAAAATATCCAAAATTTTATTGGTTAGGCTAATTGTCTGGTAATTTTCAGATGAACAGAAAGATCACTTATGCTAAATCTCTGCTACATTGTATTGTTTAAATTTTCTCTATAATACTACAAATGACATGTGGTTGAATTGTCATTTCAGCATCTAAAAGTCCCAAGTTCTAATAGTTTCAGTAAATTCGGAAAAATAAACTCCAAGAACTATGTAGGTGAAGTTTATTGTAGACAACGAAGTGGATTAGATGGTAGTGCATGTTTAGATTTTTTGGCACATTTTGAAAGGCCAGTTGGCTGCATGGCATATGACTCTCTTTTCCCTATTTAATGAGTAGTCATTATTCAGTTTCATAACAAATGGTATACGGTATCCGTGAATTTTGTATTATTAAATCAGCAACTATATAATACATATTTAATGAGTAATCATTATTCAGTTTCATAACAAATGGTATATGGTTTCCGTGAATTTTGTATTATTAAATCAGCAACTATATAATACATACGCTTTCTGGGATATGGACATGATATTGATCAAAATCATTCTTCAAATAAAGATTTTGATAGATTTGTCTTGCATAAATTGCCTGTTCATTGATTAGGCAATCCGCCTTTCCTTTACCACTACATGAATACCATCATAATTCATCATATTTCATTGGATTGGGATGCTACATAATTAGGAAAAGATGAACAGGGTATGGACATTTGAACATTTCAAATATGATATGAAGGAGATGTGAATATAAGTAAATTATTTGTTTGGCACTTTGGCTATATATTTGAAACATGTATCCTTTAATTTTTATGTTTATCATTTTTATAAATGATGTGCATTTCATGTGTTTCATAGTGCTATCAGTCATAACATCTCTTTGCATCTTTAAGATCACAACTGACTCTCAGTTTTGTTTTTTTATGAAGATACAACTGGCTATCTCAGTAAGTGCAGACTTTTAGATGTTGGGTTTAATTAGGTGTGGTTATTTGAATTTTAAAGATCAAATTTAGCAAGCTTAATACTTTCTTTGACTACTTTCTACAAAAATGTTTTTGGATCCTCTATTGGTATTGGAATCATCATGGATATACTCATGCATAAAGGTTGTGTGATTTAGTTTTATCAACGTTGTGGAATGACCTTGTCCTTTCCTATGTAATATCAGGCTTACTATCTTCCGGAGACCGAATATGTTTATTGGGCACGCTCTCATTCGGTAAGAGCTGATATTTGATGCATATGCAATACGTATTCCTTGCAGAAGTATCTGAGGCAGTTCTTCGTGCAGGAATACAGCAAAGGCCAAATCATAGGATTGATTAATCTAGTCGCTACCATGAAGAGCTGGAAGAGGAAGACAAGACTAGAAGTGCTGGAAAGGATTGAAGCTGGCACCTGACAGTTGACTGCATACAGATATTTGTGCGTTTTATATTACACTCTGCTCTCATATAGGCATTTTGGCATTCTTCTTATGTTGTGACTTGTGGATGTGCATCTTCATTGTTGTCAGCATTGCCATACATGCCAAGCTCCTTTACTTGGTGTTTGCTAGTTGCTTTTGTGATTACACTAGACTAGTAAATCAGACTGCTATTGGAATGACTTCCGATACACAACCAAAACCATCGTAATGCCGTTCCAACATGGTCTCTGAGGGGACTTTGTGTACCATCTCATATGTACATGCATCTGCATGGAGATGGAGGCCACAGATGGTACAATAATTTTTCCTTGGAAACTTGATCAGTATATCAGATCTGAACTGCTTCATGATATCAAGATGTAACAACTAAATCAAGTACATGTAAACCATTTAATCCAGATTCCTATTTCACGTTTACTTATGTTTTATCATTGTTGCAATCATATTTATACATTGCACTCCAAGGGCATCCAGAAAATCTGTTAACCATGCCTTAATTCTCTTAACAGATAAAGCCTCCTATCTCCGGGAAGTTTGTGTGTTGAATATGGTGTTGGTCCTGTAAGAATGCGATACTTGCATTTTGATTCTCATAAGCTTCCCTGAAGGATTGTCTGACATCAGGTCAAATCTGGCAATTAATTTACTTACAATGCTATCGTGAAGGATAAGAAGATTTGACAAACTTGGTTCTGTAAAGAAATCGGATAAAGCAAACTGAGTTGGTAACATGTGATTATTGGTGAGTGTAACATTTCATTATTTTGTTTTTATTTCCATTGTATTAATGATAGTTGTGAAAAATAGGCCTCCCTCCATCTCACTTTTCTCAGATGTATATTTAGAAAATCTGTATCATATCCCTCTTCTGGAAGCTTGAGGTGTATATCTAAAGTATACTTAACAATTTTCCAATAATATTAAATATAATTTGTTTGTATAAATGCTTTGGCAAACAATAATCTTGCCATCCTTTGATTCTTTTTGTATATGGATCTAAATTCATGACTGGTTAAGCTTTCACTTACAAGTATTGAAGTTTTTGTCATTCAAATATGTAAAATTTTACTGAATTCACTTTGCAAGGAAGGGCCAAAAGTAATTAAAATTGCTTGTTGGTATGGCCATAAATCCCATGTTCTTTTGCGGGTCAGTCAGATTTATGCATCTCGTGGATTTAAAGCTGCTATTCTAAAGTGTGATGTTTTTCTAAAAGAATACTTGAAAAGGATTTTAGCCAGCAACATGGTGTTTGAACACATGATCTTGGGAAAGGAGGTATTGAGCAGGTTGTGCAAATCGCAGGTGACCAACTCTGCATTAATGCTGGTTTTGTAATTTAATTATACTAGCAGTGCTGTGCTTCTAGAATCTAGATAGTTGAGAGCACGATTAAGATTTTGTCTCTACTGATATTCGTTACATTATGCTGGATGCTAGATATTCAGTACTTGAACACATTTTATTTGTTCCAGTAATTGTTGTTTGTTTGGTAATGTACACCTTAGACAAATCGATGTTTCCTTGTTTATAATCTCTCAAGTGTTGTATCTGTAGCTTTAATTCTGCATTTCTACGATTCTCCTGAGAGTCACCTATTAAAATTGCATCAGTTAAGGTGAGGCTGAGCATGTCCATTTTTCAAAGGAAAATGGAAGATGCTCGTTTCTCAACCTACTATTTGTACGGTCGTAATCAAAAAACAGTAAATAATTCCTGTAGGTGTCTATAGGAAATTTTCCCTGTAGGTACTCTTTTGTTTTGTTTTTAAAAATAAAATCTAATTATATAGTTAGTTAATCTATAAGATAATGTATTATGTATTAAAGTTTTATCTTAATTTGAGTTATATTTACTGTTAATTTTTAATTTAAAATTAAATAGTTAGAATTTAACAAAATATGTTTGACTTTTAGATCAAGGATTAATAGTTGTTTGATTTAAATGAAAATTTTGCTATCTATTTATAGATATCTAATAAATATATCTATATGATTTTTTTTCCTTATGAATTTATTGGATATCTATGTATTTATAGATATCTAATAGTTTTTAAAAAAAGGTGTCTATGATAATGTTGGGTGTAGATATCTACATTAAATTTGCTCCCATCAAAAAATCGTGGTCCTTGCATATTTTCTTGATTTCTCACATAATTGATAATGATATACTTAGATGATACCATTAATGCTAGACATATATGATATGTAGGCTATTTTTGCAAATTGAGTGATTAGTTCCTACAGAACTATGATACGTTCACTAATTTGTTGCCATAGAAAGCTCTAAGAAAAAGAAAGTAAACATTTGTAACTAGGGCTGTAAACGAAACATGCATAACCAATACCTGAACCGTCAGGATCTTATGGAATGTGTATGGAAGGAGAAATCACAGTGAAATTCTAACGAGTATGGGTATGGAACAAAATCCATACTCCACCTTAGTAGGTATGGGATGTTTTTATTGTTAAATATTATTATATTTTGTTTTTTAATGTTTTTGTGGTGCTTCAAACATATCTTAAGTTGTTTGTTTTTATGGTTTTTGCATGTACCGTCTTTGATTTAAAACATTAGTTTTGTATCCAACATTGTTCCTATATGTCTGTCGTACCAGCCTGTTTTTGTGGATATGGAAAGAATGAATCCTAGTTCCTCGCAGATATCAAATGGTTGGAACTAACATTTTCTTGGTGAATATAGGTATGCAAAAGGTCGTACCTGACCGATATCCGTACTCAACCCATTGATACTAACAGTAACCATCAAAAGAATATATGTTGTGTCATTTAACAGAACTATTTTTTTTACAACAACCTGTACAAAAATATCAAGTGAGAAAAAATGGGGAAAAAAGTGCGCCTCAGTGGTCGTCCCCTCCTACGGAAGGGGTCTGGTCGCTCCTATGATTTGGATCTGCAGCATCAAGCCACCCGCTTTGATTGGGCCCTTCAAAGAGAGCCTCCTCGAAGAGGATCTCTCTGATGCTCTGTCTCCCCCGGTTAAACCTCGTCGACCTCGTTGATCTCGAAAACACTTCAGATCGCCTACAAAAGGGCAGGTACTCGTGCGGGGGAAGGATCATACTTCCCTCTGCGGGGTTGAACCAGAGATCTCCTCTGGTTCCCTTTCTATTTCTTCCCCCCCTTGTCCTTTTGACGAGCCGTCGAATGGGATGTGTCTTGCCTGGTGCAAGACAGGTAGATGTATTTATTTACATGTTTCCGTTGGTATTTCTCCTAAGTTATTGTTTCTGTCTGGAAACCATCCCAACATTAGCATAGATTATATGTTTCTCTCTTGGAATATATACTTTTGCTGGATAAAATGCCTTAGGATCTGTTATTTGGATGAGAAATTTTACTCGGAATATACAACCTATGCTTCTCTGTATATTGGTATCATTTTTAATGGCGGAAGGGAGCAGGAAGAGGTATTGTCTGTGGAAGACATATCGCTTGTTCTCAATCGAAAAAGCATTCCAGATAACTTTGTTCCTTCTTCATTTGACGAATATCTCCGTTCGTCCCCTCCTTCTTCTCTGACGAACTACATGTCAGTTGGGGAGCGTCGGCGTTCAACTCCCTGTAACTGGCGGGAGTGGAATTCTCGAGATGCTGACAAGTTGTCCAATCGTACAAAAAAAACCTCTCTCTATTTGGAATTACACGAATTACAAACCCCCTGTATTTTCTGATACTAGGTTCGCTAATTCTGATTTTTCCCCTTCTGATAGCACAAATACCTTTGTGAAAACCCCTCTGATTATTGCTAATGGGTCTGATATTAGTATGCTGGATACTTCGAATTCTGTGGTAGAGTCGGTAGGTTGTACGCAGGCTTTAAATTCGCACTGTACAACTTCTTGTCAAAGTACAAGAAACGCCACTTTCCCATGTATTTATAATGGCACTACCATAAATGAACCCCACGGTTTTTCTTCCGGTGCGAAAGAAATTTCGGACGAGTGGTCTTTCTCTGACAGAAACATTAACTCCAGCCGCCCTCCTTTCCCATCTCCTTCCCCTTCCTTTACTGGCAAACAATTTGCCTCCTCTGGCTCGAGATTTGAAATCCTTGCATCTCCTGCTAAAGCACTACCCCTTCCTTGCGTTACTGGCTATTCGACCCTCACCCATTCTCCACCTGAGGAACAGAGCACCGACTAGAAGGTGGTTTCCAGGAAAAAACACGATCCTCCTTGGGTAAGCTTTTGCAAGTCAAACGGTAAATGTTTTCAGTGTGGATTAAAAGGTCATATTAAAGCCTCCTCTAAGTATTCTGGTACTTGCTTTAGATGTAGATCTCCCTCTCATTCGGTTGCTATATGCAAATACTTTCAGGCCGTGTCTCCTCTACCTGACGGTATGACCCCTCCCGGCCTCTCTCCGCAGAACCCGACTCTCTTGCCTTTATCTGAATCTGTGTGCAACCACTATCAGCTGTTATCGCGCAGTGCAATAGTAACGGCACATGCTTCCAGTCTTTCTAAGGAGACTTTCGAAAATCATGTCCGAACCTATTGGACTAATGGTTCTGAAGTGGATATACAGGCCTCCTCTCCTGGTAAATTCCTTCTGATATTTCCTTTTATAAAAGCTAGAACTGACTCACTTAAGTTGCATGGACATTTGTTGCAACGAATTTCTGCCTCCTTCATCCCATGGACCCCAAACTCTAATGCGATCAGTACTCTGAAAGAGGATGGTGTCTGGATTAGGTTAGAAGGTATCCCACATCATCTTTGGAATGTTGATATATTCCGTCATATGGTAGCCATAGAATCAAACGTCGGTTTCATGTCGGACTTCGGTTCGACAAAAATAGGAAACGTGTCGGACATCGGTGGAAATGTCGGTGGAAACGCTGTAAATTTACGGAAGTCCATGGAAATGGTAAAAAAATTTTGAATTTTGATTTGAAACTCTTAGATAAGCTAAAGTAAGTAATAATCTACTTCTTCGACTACTTAGATCAACTCTTTCAATATATATCACATGAAAATACAGCTATATTGGTGGATACATATGCTTAATAAATATGCTTAATACATGAAAATACTTAATAAATGTTTAAAAACAAAAAGACTCAAAAAAGTTACCCTACATATGCTTAATACCATGAAGAATGTCTTGATGGATCAAAATATTCTTCCTGTACATCAGCTATATTGTGTTCTCGATGAAGTTGTTGTCGAATTTGAAACTTTCTACAGAACACATAGTTGTTCCAAGACATATGATTATAATATGTCTGATATGAAATAAACATTAAAAATCCTTAAATAAACATAAAAACATTATTGATTTTATAAAATTGAAATAAACATTATTTTTTAAACTTGAGGAG
>JAMKQA010122490.1:0-10973 GCA_024699735.1 Posidonia australis | reverse complement strand
AAAAATCTCAAGAGGGTCTTGAGGAGTGGATTAGGCGGGGTTGCCGAACCATTATAAATTGCTGGTCTATATCAATTGCTCTCATCCTCTTCTTGTATGTTATATAAATTGCATAAGTAGTTAAGCTTGATTATATCTGTTAAATAATCTCCTTGTATGTTATTTCCATTAATCTATAAAAAGTAGTCAAAGTAATTAAAAAGTGTTAATTCTCTATTCACCCCCCTCTAGAGGAGTATTTCGATCCTACATCTCGTACCCCGGGTCCTACAGTACCACCATAGTCTCAAGGCTCCTACCCCGGACCGCAAACTCGGCAACCACAACCAAAGACACGTTCCTGACATCTCTAGAGGTCTCACTACCTCGTCGGTAAGTCCTGGTTTCATTGTGGTTCCTACAATTTCCATTAATCTCTTTAAAACCATATGCAATTTCTCTTTTCAAAATCATTTTTCATTCATAAAACTCTTTGTAAATCACACGCATTATGCATCATATTATCACCTATGATCTTTAAGCCCACACATTCATTCATGGTCATTGTACCATACAATCACCCCTCACATGGGTCTACATTCATACACATAAGCCATGTTTCAATATCTCATGGAAAACATCATTAAAAACAACATATTTACATGCATCATCTCACGAGTCATTTCCATGCATTTCATACATTTATCATGTATTTATCCATATTTATCAACATTTTTCTAAACATTTTCCAAAATAACTTAGGATCCTGATTCGGCATATCGAATTGGGTCTCGGTCGATCGAAATTCCCTGTTTCGGTCCACTGAAATGTTTCGGCATTCTGAATCCTCTGTTAGTTTAGCAGTCCCCTGCCAGAACGGTTGACTGAAATCATCCGATCGTCCGAAACCCCCTGATTCGGTCGACCGAACCTCCTTCGGTCGTCCGAATCAGTAGTCCAGGGAACCTCCTAGGAGCATTTCGGCATACCGAACCCAGTTCGACATACCGTTTTTCTGCGATTGCAGAAACCTCTCCAACCTCCGTCGTCACTTCTCCCCAAAGAGGGAGTAAGGAGCAGACCCCTCTAAAACACCACAAAAATTACAACTAAAACATGGGGTGTAGACCTCCAAGTCTACTCCGAAACCCCTAAATCAAAACATGAATCCATTAAGCATGCTGTTCTATGGAAATTCACAAAGGCATAAGACTCATTCAATGTCACTGTAGCATGCTTCGAGAATACCCACGAAAATCTCACAAAAACACCCGTGAATCAACATGATATCAACATAACCACATTATTCATTACATTCCCAACAATTTCCCGATTTTTGCATGATTTTAACATCATTATCCATGATTTAACCCTAATCCTCAACATGCCCTAACCAGAAAAGGAAGGAGGAGGGGAGACGCGTACCTGGCTCCGGCGAGCCTCGCGTGCTCTCAAGCTCCGGCGGTGCACAACACCAGCCTACCCCTTGCACTCGTGCGATCTCCTCCGGCGCACGACTCTTCCTCAGCCTCCACACTCCCTCTCGCCCTCTCTCTGGTATCTCCGCTCCTCCCCCATGCCGCACGCCTCCCTTTAAAGCCACCGTCGCCTGCCATCCCCACAGATTCCGCTGATCCGCTGCCAGTCACCCTACCGTCGAAGGGACGGAACGAGCAGCCCTCCCCACCAGGCCCCGTGAGTAGGGGGAATGGGTCACGGGCGCAGGGAAGATAAGGAAGGGAGGTCACAGGCATGGTTGGGCTCTTGATCGGGTTCAAGCTCAAGCCCAAGTGGGTTTTACCCCAAACACGGGTCCCAATTGCATAACAGACCCACAAACCAAAGAAGTCACACCACAATGGAGAAACCAGGGGCACAAAACACAGGGAGAGACCACAGTTAACAAAGACAACCTAGATTTACCATTAATAAACCATATACAAATAATTACAAGAAATTCCATGGTTTATATTAAATGGAAAAGCCAGACACAAATGTTACATGTATGCTTGGATATTAAATTTGGACACAAGTTTTGAAAGGGATGTCTTAATACAATCCATCACAGACATGCAAAAATCTTGGAGTATAGATCAGTCAAATGTAGAGGTATCTTCTGTGAATCCAAATCCTAGGACTCCTATTTTCTCAGCAAATACCTCTGCTGAAACCAAGTCTTCTGAAAATCATTCCTCTTGATCTTGTTTTAATTTGGTGATATCTGAGTACTGGGACTCGAACTTAGTAATTTTTGGACACATTCTGGCCTAACTGTATTAACATCGGCCAATCTTACTTTGGTTCTAGCTGGATCTTCTGGATCTTTATCATTTTTGTATTATCTGAGACTTTGATTTTGTTATTTCTAGTAGTAGACTCATAACTGTGAATCATTAATATTATTACCGTCTTCAAAAAATATATTCTACTCTTAAATGTTTCATATGTAAACCTTGTCACGCGTGAAACAATTAAACGCACGCGTCGAAAAATATATTCTACTCTTAATTAGATTTTATTGCAACAACTTCGAAGAAATTCTCCAACGAGCAAACGCAAGAAAATGTCCAAACCTTTGGTTTTCTCGGTGCATGTATGTAGCAAGTCTGGCCATGCTTCTTCTTGTTTTTTTCCCAGTACATGTATCTATTTTATTCCATAATCTACCTGCTGTATACGGGGGCTGGCCCACGGGAAGTGACCGGGCTCCCCATGGTTTGGACCTCGATTGGCAGGACACGCACGGCCCTAACACATGGGCGGCGCGACCGCGAAGCCGCACCACTCGGAGCTTGGAACAGCGGATATCAGATCGCCCATCGTATATCAGAATATGCCGCGGTTTATTCCACCGGAAGTGCCTGCAACACGGCACGGTAAGCTTATGCGAGGGCTCTCGTGATTCCTCACAACACAGCACGGTCGGCATGGATGTGCCGAATTAGGCCCATGTAATTGATTCGTATGTGTGAAAACCCCAGACATGTTTCGATATTGCTTGTTCGGGTATGCTACCATTTTCCTGGGAACAGACATCTAATGCTGCGTTTTGCTGCTTGCATCGCTTTCTTTTTATTCTTGGTCCTTGTGTCACGTGTTTATTGGTAACAATTCCTGTGCATCACCCTACAAGTATAATTTTGTTTAATGCTAGTAACGTGTTCTATCGTTGTGGTGGAGTCGGCATGTTCTTTCTTAATTGAAGCCGACGACTGATTGTTGAATGCCAAAAAACCCAACTTGCCAGTAAGCTAGGATGCCAACTTGGTAAAGAAGTTCATCAAAGGAAGCATTGTATTTCATTTATTACATATAAACATTCAAACTCGAAAATAAAGTCAAAATTCAAGCAGTGTTGCATCTAGAAGGCGGCTTCTGGTTGGACTCTTTGGGACAAATCATGTATGATATAACATGAGTCATGACTGTATTTCTGATACCAAACTGTTGAAAAATATAAACCAAATTTTATTATCATACATTATACAAAGGAAAAGTGTATTATTTGTTATTTTTCGTTAAAAAGGTTAGTCATGCATATCTTAATTTTTATTTTTTTACTAATATAAAAGTTCATTTTTTTAACCGAAAGGAACGCCACTCAGTTAAATTATTACTAGGTTCTTTGCACAATATGCAAATTACATTCCTTGCAATCTTAAATATGACAACTTTAGAAAATTAATATAATTCGCGCATGGCATAGTGCGCAACCTCGCATTCACCCCATGGCCCCCAAACCCATCCAAAGGTACGGACCCGTTCCATAAATATCACCTCATTCCTTACTTTTCCTTTTCGCATTCGACTGGTCGCTCAACACCCAAGTCTTCTCCCCCACCGCCGTCGCAGTTTCTCACGGACAGCGCAGGTTCGTTCCGATCCGGTCCACTTCACCTGTGGTTCCTCTCGTTTGTCTCCTCGTCGCTTTGTTTGCTGGAACTCCTGTCGTCATAGGCTCTCAACCGCAGTTTTTTGTGATCTTCTCAATTTCTTTTATCATCGTATCTTATATCATTTGTTTTCATATGATTCACTTCGTTCTACTCTGTACAGAAAAAAATGTTTTGTTTTCCTGTCGATTGATGCAAAAAGTGTAACTTTTTCTTAAATTTATGTCATATGAGCCACTCACTTTATAGATCTAGCTGTGTCTGAATCATATACGTCTGGCTTTTAGTGCGTATGTAGAAGGTGGCTTTGGGATGGTGGTTGAGAAGTGGCAGTGATTGGTTGATGTGATTTCTCACGGCGGCTGATTTTGATCTTTACAGTTTTCTCCAAGGTAGAAGAAGCCATGCGTAGCACTGAATTTTCCTGGAAGTTGGATGATCACCCGAAGCTTCCAAAGGGGAAGACTGTGGGACTTATTGTTCTGGATGGGTGGGGCGAAGCAAAGCCTGACAACTACAACTGTATTCATGTCGCCGAGACACCAACTATGGATTCCCTTAAGAATGTACGATCTCATCTCTTATTATGATGATAACGATAGCCGTCAAATCCTTCACAATATATCTGTTTGGCTTTGTTTTTTGTCAATACATCGTGTGTTTAGTGGCTTTAATTATTCTTAACTTGAATCTTATTTTTACAAGAATTATAGTTTCTTGATTTGCTTATTTGTTTTCTTAAAGTCAACATAATTTTTTTATGGATGTTAGTTCTGTTCAACCATTAAAAATCTTGATTATCCTTGACTGTGTTTCATCTGTACATTCTAGTATCCCCCCGATATATAACTGAGCTGTTCTTTTATTTGCTTGTTTCGCCTTTACTTTTCTTCTTTTACAAAATTTCTAGCCATGTATTATATGAATAGTTTCTTGAAGTTGTTTTTGGATAAGGTGAATTACAACCAACATCGTTAGTTGATGTCTTTATGCCAGAAACACACAAGTTAAGTGTTTATGTGGGCATTGTTATAGAACTAAATGGAGAAAATAGTTTTTTTTGCCGACCCCACATACCAGGATTAAGGCATTGTTGTGGTGGACATGGATAGTTGATGAGTTCACATCCTTTAACATATACATTCATAATTCCTGTTGGAGTAATTAATTAGCATGCCATTTAAACTCATGTCAATGACTAGACTCCTTATAAAGAATTAGTTTTATCCAAGGGTTGCATTTCTTACAAAAAAGTTAAATATGCTGGAAGTACCAGCATAGGTATCGTTAGCTTTGATTGTTTCTGTGTTAGCTTTTATTTGCTGGTTGGAGAAACTCACATTTTTTTATGCATCCAGGGTGAGCCAGATACTTGGAGATTGGTAAGGGCTCATGGCACAGCAGTAGGACTTCCCACAGAGGATGACATGGGTAACAGTGAAGTTGGTCACAATGCACTAGGTGCTGGACGGATCTTTGCCCAAGGGTAAATTCACCACACAAAACACAGTTTGTTTTCCATTCATGATTAGGGTTCTTCACTTCTTTGAACATGTTCAATTTAATTACACAAACAACCAATTGGTTGTAGGATTATTAGTAATATAAAAAAGATTTTTTCAGTTTGATCTCGATTGCCGTGCTTGGTAAGCATTTAGCAGGGGGTCATAAGACATGCGTAGGCTATAAAGTGCTAGTTCTCATCTGAGCTTTTTTTTTAACCATTAACATATCTTGTTTTATGCTTTCATTTCTTAGGGTACTAATGTACATTCACATCAATATCCCGGTTTTATTGGAACTAGTTATTTGCCTAGTATTACACTTTTTAAAAAAATATTTTGATGTTCTTGGAACCATTGTTTTAAATATTGGAAGCATGCCTGACCTCGCAAGCTGAAAAACAAACACATGTTGGTGAAATGTCAGCAATCAATAACATGTTTGTGGAAACACAATAACATATACACCTTTTTTCACAAAACTTCCATGTCAGTGTTGTGTTGGTAAATCGAAAACCACGAAATCATATACCACCTTTGTTCACAAAACATATATCACTGTTGATACCATGATTGAGATCTTCTTTTATACTTGCTTGCGATATTTATGGTCTTGTTCTTATAATTATAGGGCATAAGGCAATTAACTCTTTTTTATTGTTATATGGTATAGTTGTTATTATTTTTTGAGTTATAGTATTTTGGTACTTTAAATTGATCTTTGTTATTTAAACATGTGTTGCTATTTTTTTATCATTTATTTTTTATTTACCATGATTGAATTCAACGCCTTGAAAGTCAGTCTGCAAGTAGGGAAAGCCTAGGGTACCAAGGTGATATGTGTGTTTCAAGTTGCCGTCATAGTTTTGTTGATCACTTTAATATCATACGCAACCATGTTACTACTTAAGAATCTGGTGTCATTGACATTGTTCCTCTTTATTGATGGAATGAGATTAAGAGATGATTCTGTTTGGTGTATAGCTTTTAGTAATATTATATCACATCCAATATATTTCTATATTTCCTGCACAGTGCTAAGTTGGTCGATCTTGCATTGGCCTCTGGAAAAATCTACGAAGGAGAGGGTTTTAAATACATAAAGGAATCCTTTGATGAGGGTACATTGCATCTAATTGGGTTATTGAGTGATGGAGGTGTTCACTCTAGGCTTAATCAGCTACAGGTATGTATCAAGGTTTTCATTTTTGTGTGCCTCAATGTTTTTTGAAAGTCCAACATCTATATTTAGCCTTTAAATTATTATTTCTTGTAGTTGCTAATCAAAGGAGCCAGTGAACATGGTGCTAAGAAAATTCGTGTCCACATCCTCACTGATGGACGTGACGTGTTGGATGGTTCCAGTGTTGGTTTTGTTGAAACACTTGATAAGGATCTTTCGGACTTACGAGCAAAAGGTGTTGATGCACAGATTGCATCTGGTGGGGGACGGATGTATGTTACAATGGATCGATATGAGGTACTTTACAATCCCACCTTTTTTCGAAAGCTATATCATCTTAATTTAGATGATGAGCTTTGAGAATCCTGACCAACGTTTCTACTTGAAATTTGGAATCTTTTTACTTTGGCCTTTTGTTGCACAATATGGCATGATACTATTACAAGACACATTCTTGGCCTTTTGTTGTTTGGATATGGGAATTAATATATTATTTGGTACCACAGAATGATTGGGATGTTGTTAAACGTGGCTGGGATGCCCAAGTTCTTGGTGAAGCACCATATCAGTTTAAAAATGCAGTTAAAGCTGTCAAAGCGCTGAGAGCAGATACGAATGCCAACGACCAGTATTTGCCCCCTTTTGTCATTGTTGATGAAAATGGGAAGGCAGTTGGTCCAATAGTGGATGGTGATGCTGTTGTTACTTTCAACTTCCGAGCAGATCGTATGGTTATGAGTGCTAAATCACTTGAATATGAAGATTTTGACAAATTCGACCGTGTTAGATTTCCAAAGATCCGTTATGCTGGTATGCTCCAATATGATGGTGAACTAAAACTTCCATCTCGCTATCTTGTTTCTCCCCCTGAAATCGATAGGACATCTGGTGAATATCTAGTGCACAATGGTGTCAGAACATTTGCTTGCAGGTAAATATCTCTTGGATATCATCAGTATAATTTTTTCTATCTATAGCAACAACCATACAGATTGATTCTTTCTTTTTGAATGTGATTTTTTTTCACTCATTAAGCTTCTTTCGTATGTTGAGTAGGATCGTGGCATCATTACCCAACTCTTATTATTCTTTAATATGAATCTTCTTTTGAATGTTTTGGCAATGACATAAAAAGAAATGTCATTGATTTACACTATTCACAGAATATGAATATGAAAATTTGTTTTTAGTGAGTTTTGAAATAATGAAATATGATAGGTTCTTTTTCCTATTACTGTTTAATGTTTTAAGCACCTATCTTACACTTTCTGGAATGATTGGGATTTGGATTAACTTGGAGACTGTCTAAATGCTGAACATTGCGAACATCATTGAGATTTTAGGTACTAATTATTAAAGGATGGCTTTTGGTGGTGTCCAATAAGCCTGTTCTATTGTTTGAGTTTGTTACTAGTAAATCAGGGTAATCAGTCATTTATTTCAAAAACCAATGATATTATTCAAAGAGATGTAATTCTTCAGCATAAAAAAATGGAAAAAGCTTTATAAATTGGTGTAGTGTATGATTTTTGGCAGGCTATTTACCTTGGTTTAAAGTCAGCTCTGGCTTTATAGGTAGAGTTAAGAAATGTGCTTAGTTCCCCTGTGCTTGTTGTCTACTTTTATATTAAATTCTCTTGAATGAATAGAACTTAAACCCAATAAAGAACTCTTTACTTTTAGTACATAAGACTTTGTAGTTACAGTTGCACATTGTATTCTAATTGAACACTAGAGTAACATTCAGCCCCCAATTTCTTGCATCATACCCAAACTAAAATATTGTACATGTTGTCATGAGCACTTGTTATTTTCTGTGTACCTTTTCTGCTGTTCTTTCATCTAATGATATTTTATCTGTATACCTGTTTGTTGCATTTTGTCACGAGCACTTATTATTTTCTTTCCCAACTTTCATCTTGTACATGGGTGAATGCCTAGATGTTAGAAACCAGTATGGAACTGAAGGTGTTTTCAGGGTGCATCATTAGTTTCCCTTTTTCCTCTCTTTTTTGTACCTTTCTGTTTCACAATGTATTAACTGTCTATCCATTTCTTGCTTCTTTTGCAACAATATTGCATGTCCTATCTTAAATTTTGGTAGCTGTCGAGCATCTCTGGATGTTCTTTCTTTAAAGGTGTTTCCAAGCATTGTTTTTGCTTGTTTTTGTCATGACATTAATAAACTTTCTCACCATGAGTACTTATTAAAGCGTAATGTGTGTGTGTGTGCACGCCTTTGAGGTGACTAGGTACCCTTTGATGTGGGACATAGCTAGAATATTGTGAAGAAAATGCATTTGTCTTTCGGGTTTAGTCATGTTCAAATAAAATGCTTGTACATAAATCACCATTCTAGGAAGTTTTTAGTGCCCACCTGTCCAACAAACTCTAGCCGTTATTGTGGTAGCTTGGACAATCTCGACAGATGTTTTGTGCTTTTAATGAGCATTTTTTTACCATGGTTGCTTGAAACTTGAATTAAAGGTTTCTGGATATCTAAACCTCTTATTTAGGTTAATGTTAAGTTTGCAAGATTAACATATATTACTCCTTGATTGTACATATATTTTTGAGCTGTATTGGTTTTTTAAGGATTATAGTATTTAGCCTATTCTCTTTCTTTATGACAGCGAGACTGTTAAGTTTGGCCACGTGACATTTTTCTGGAATGGAAATCGTTCTGGGTGCTTCAACCCTGAAATGGAAGAATATGCTGAAATTCCAAGTGATAGTGGAATTACATTTAATGTGCGACCTAAAATGAAGGCTTTGGAAATTGCTGAGAAGGCAAGAGATGCCATCTTAAGCGGCAAATTTGACCAGGTAAAATGGGTAATTGACTTTTCCTATAAAATTGAGTGAATGTTATATGTTTTTCTTAGCCTCTTCTTTTACTCTTATATTTTGGCAGGTTCGGGTCAACTTGCCTAATGGAGACATGGTGGGACACACTGGCGATATAGAGGCCACTGTGGTTGCATGTAAAGCTGCAGATGCAGCTGTCAAGGTAAGGCACTGGTCTAGTTGTAATTTACTGGTCTAGATTACAGTTGTTTCTTTTTGGTTCTGGATATTGTTGTTTCTGATGATAAATCTGAAATGATTTTGCAAGATGATTCTTGATGCCATTGAGCAAGTGGGTGGGATCTATGTTGTAACTGCTGATCATGGAAATGCTGAGGATATGGTGAAGAGGAACAAGGCTGGTCAGCCAGCTCTTGACAAAAATGGCAACATCCAAATATTGACCTCACATACTCTTCAACCGGTAAGCAAATTGAACTAGTATTATTTTTCCTGCAATAGGTATTAATTAGAGCATAATGAAAAAAATCTCATCTCTTTTAAAAAAAAAAGAAACACACACACACATACCCTTTATTTATTGACATCTCAGACTCCATCTTCCCTTTTGACTCACTGATAAACAAATCAACTCCACATGACTGTATCTACTGTTGGTCATTAGCTTGAATGATTAATTGGCCTCTAAATTAACATGCAGTTGATCAACTGTCTATTCTTTGAAATTAGAAAGACACTAGAAAATTTAACTGCTTAGAGTAGACCTGGAGGTTTCATGATAAAAGAATTTCAAACAGCTGCTTAGTTGAGTAATTTATTCTACTGTTGAGCAACTGTCAAGGATTCTTCACTTCCAAAGTTTTCTTCACTTTCAAAGTTTTTTTTCCTTAAACAAGTCCGAATTGTTTTTTTATGACAGGGATATCCTTTTATGATCACAAGATGTAATTAAAAGAAATGGAGAAGTCAAAATTATTCATATCTCAAAATATAGTTACTTAGGTTGTGTTTAGTAATGATTTTTACGAGAATCATTTTAACTATAATTGAAGAAATGGAGAAGTCAAAATTATTCATATCTCAAAATATAGTTACTTAGGTTGTGTTTAGTAATGATTTTTACGAGAATCATTTTAACTATAATTGAAGAAATGGAGAAGTCAAAATTATTCATATCTCAAAATATAGTTACTTAGGTTGTGTTTAGTAATGATTTTTACGAGAATCATTTTAACTATAATTGAAGAAATGGAGAAGTCAAAATTATTCATATCTCAAAATATAGTTACTTAGGTTGTGTTTAGTAATGATTTTTACGAGAATCATTTTAACTATAATTGAAGAAATGGAGAAGTCAAAATTATTCATATCTCAAAATATAGTTACTTAGGTTGTGTTTAGTAATGATTTTTACGAGAATCATTTTAACTATAATTGAAGAAATGGAGAAGTCAAAATTATTCATATCTCAAAATATAGTTACTTAGGTTGTGTTTAGTAATGATTTTTACGAGAATCATTTTAACTATAATTGAAGAAATGGAGAAGTCAAAATTATTCATATCTCAAAATATAGTTACTTAGGTTGTGTTTAGTAATGATTTTTAC
>JAMKQA010122489.1:0-12075 GCA_024699735.1 Posidonia australis | reverse complement strand
CTCACCTCCCATGACACTCCAATTGACGTCGTCGCCTCCACCTCTCCTGCAACACCTTTATTGCTGTGTCCCCCTTTCTCATTGATGTCACGGCCTCCCCCTTCATGTGGATCACTACAACAGGCCACATGATGTCATTAAACCACCCGTCGAGGACGAAGGTAGTTGTAGTACATCACTGCTGCCGACTGCAACACACTTGCCTCTTTTCCCCATCTCCTCCCATAAGAACAAACTGAAATTTCATTGTTGTTTTAGTAACACTAAAAAGGAAATTTTTTCAATGAAATGTAAGTACAATTACTAGACTATTTTTTATTTAGTTCAGAAATTTTATTGTTGTTATAGTAATACTAAATTATTGACTAACAAACTACTTATAAGGAAGAACAACGTTATGGATAATTCAAGGACTAGTGTTACTAAAAAGGAAAATTTTAAACCTATGATTACCATAATTAAATGTAATCAAATAAAAACTAAAACTAAAACATTACGAAACTAAATTTACATTTAATAACACCGAAACAAAAAAAGAAACAAAATAAAATATTATGAAATTAATACTACAAAAAATAGTACAAGAAATTAAAATTTCCTTGTTCATTTAAAACATTAAAAAAATAATACAAAAATTAAAAATTCAAAAAAGAATGCAATTTGGGTAAAACTTTATACTTTATGTGGTAAGAAACTAAACTTTCCTTATTAAAAATGCATTAATAACTACTGAAAATAATTAATCTAGAATTCAAAAATAAACTTACCTTTTCATACTTTTGTTAATAATTGCCATTTCCTTTTTTGAAATTGATACGTAGGGACCACTAGCATATAAAGAATTATTGAAAAAAATTTCCCTCCAAAAAAGAAAATCATTAGTGGTGTTACTTTAAAATAGGTAGTTTTAAGTATCTTTATTAGATTAGGATCTAACGTTCAAAATCAATCTTCCCTCACAATAGTTAATTTGAGGAAGATGTAACTGATCCCTTCCCTATATATATATATATATATATATATATATTAGATAAAATGCAGGTGACCATGTTTTGATGTATTTATGGCCATTAGATCATGATTCGGTGTTGTGTGTGTGTCAATGTATCGTCAACATAACCATTTGTGTTAGTATTATGGGTGTAACTATTCGGGAAATCATACCCTACTGATATTAAACTAAGTTGTCCAGGAATCATAATAATTCATGTCAGTGTTATGTGTCTATCATCCGCATCAAAAGCTGCTCATGCACGTGTGTAAAGATATGTAGATCCTAGAGCTATCAGAATGCTTCTCAGTAAACCAGAGGGTAGAGATAACAATTCCTGTTACATGACAGGATCCAACATGAAAACACAGCAAAATCTAGTGTTTTTACCTGATTTAAGTTATTTATGATGGGCATAAATATTGAGCATTATTTTTTTACATTATTTGACATCCCCACAAACCACTTTTGACAGACATAACCAGATTTGGCACCACCATGACACAATTTACATTTCAATTGGATTGTCGAGCATCATCCCCGAGAGATCTTCGATTTTAATTCTGGGCAAGTGTCAATAGTTAGCTTATTTATCAACGAAAAATAGGATCTTACATTTTGATTTGGAATCAAATATTCCTTGTATCTCACAATAATCCTTGATTCCATATTTAAAAAAAGATGGGTTATGTTATATTGAAGTATATAGTTCTCAAGTGTTACTTGTTACAAACTTGAGTTTGTGACATTTTTGTAAAATACACATGCTTGGGACGAGTCATTTTTGTAAAATAAATATGGTTGGGACAAGTTTAACAAGTCACAGGACTTGTCAATTATGTTGATGTTCTTTTATATGATGTTTCTTGTCATGATAGAAAATTAAAGCTTCTCTTTTAAATAAGATTCTTCATTTGTTTTGCAGCTGCAATAGCTTGGCATGAGAGAAGGAAGGAGTGGATTGGGGACCAATCAAAGAAAACCCGTAGAGTACAAAGAGAACCCATTATAAGGTAACAGTTCAACATCTACTGCACTTGAGTCTAGTGTTGCTACTCTTGTCTTTCAGTTTGTTTCCAAGTTTCAATTTGTTGTGCATCTCTATATGCATATGAATACGTAACACAAGTGTGTGCAGAACAAACATGAACGTGCATTCTAAAGTTGCCTAGACAACCAAGGCGGCAACAAGAGCTCCTCTACTTTTTCAAAAAGTAAAACCACATATATCCTTGTGTATACATTTTATAGCATTCAAATATAAGAAACTAATTCTAACATGTTTGTATATAAAAGTATTCTTATCATAAATGAAATTAAACACAAAGAAAAATATATATAATAAAATTTCTGTAAATATTGCATAGACAAGGTCAAGGCAACACCAAAACAATGCTTAGGCATTCATGGCTATACCTAGACATGAATTGTATGTAATTGTTGTCTAGGTGCACAATGCTGTAGCTAAGGGAACTTTGTCGCATGGGTGTTGCTGCCTACTATGGTGCATCCATTTCGGAGCGGAATGAATTTTAGTTTCATTTCAATCAATTTCCTGATGAAAAAGGGAGTGGCTGAAAGAGTCATTGGGAATCAATTGCTAATGCTGCCGCATGCCTATGCCACAGCAACTATTTTATTGCATCTTTCCTTGTTTCTTTAGCTCCTAATTGTTTCTCATCCTTACTATTTCTTCCCCTCACCTATATTTATGGTTTAAATACTCTATAGGTGCCTTACTGCCTTGCCTGCTTTTTGGTTCCAGCCTTTATTTTTATTAGGTTGTTGTAACACCTATCAATAAAAAGTATTTTGGTAGCTTTTCGACTCCTGCTAAGTAAAAGGTTTTCAGAAACCTGTTGAGGCTCTCATTTTTTCTCCACATGGTTGAAGTGAGATTATTCTTGTCTGCAGTAATTCAGTAAGTGGTATATGCATTTTTTATAAGAATAAGTTACTCTCAAATCGTTGAGTAAAGGGCTAAATAATCATCAGGAGATGTCCATATAGAAGATCTCAAATTATCATTTATTATGTAATTATTTTTGTGGGCATAAATATTACAATGGCAACATCCCAATTGAAAATTAGAAAAAGATACTCTTAGGAAGATCTTGGAGTCCCTGACCTTGGCAACAATTTATACAATAACAAAGATTAGTACTTCATTTGGATGTATCTTCCCACCAGTTATACACCTTTTCACATGCGTATCGGGTGACTTTTTAAACATATGCTAGACTGCATGGTGGGCACTTGGCACATGATGCAAAAAGTATACACCTACACAAACCTCTGCCCACATATCTTCTTTTTGATGAAATAGAAGATAGTAAAGAAGCTGGGTGCTGGTTTTGGTGCACAACTGTCTTTAAATTAATTAAATAAAAGATTCATGTCCTCTTTTCTCAAATGTTATGATAGATCATTACTCTGGATGGTATCTTTCATGCCCTTCATTTTTCTGAAAATGGCATCCAAGAAGAGCCTAGAAAAAAAACTGTAATACATCCCACCAGAACAGAAATCCGGGATGATTTTCACTGCCCTACTCCAGACAATAAAAGTTAGAACAACATGCAACGCATATCCGTAACAGCTGTAACAGAAATGAACTACATAGTCCATCCAAATATCGCCCACCCCTCTCTACTGCTAGTAAACAAGAGAATAATAATATTCAAGGAGAATCAACACATACCTTCCTTGTCTTGTAATCCTCTTCATCATCAGCAGTGGCAACATGGTACTGCTGCTACTAGGAGACAAAATTGTTCATGTTGCTCTCAGCCTCAGTGAACATCTCAAGTTTACCTTTTCATTGTACCAATGCAAGAAAACCTTTCTTTGGAACACAGCAGTGAACCATTCACTGACCCTGCAGAGCATCTCCTGGATGGAGGTTGAGTTCACAATGGTGCCTTTCATTCTCCCAACTGTCAATTTGCCTTTCACTTTTCATTATGTCTGGAATAGTGGATTAACTAACTGTCTAGTTCAAGTGCTATAAATCAGTCTACAAGCTGTTAACAATTTTTTTAAAAGATTTCTATTTGGCACAAATAAAAGAAAGACTTGAGTGTATATTTAGTCGTTTGTTCGGGGTGATACTTTATTTGGATTTTACCTGTTTTCCTCTAAATTTCAATGATTCTTTTTGTTGTGTTTTGGTATTTATGCATGCATGGTTTGTTTAGACTAATAATATATAAATGAACATGGGATACTTGTGTCAAAATTGGAATGATTATTTTACTGGTTTTCATTATTCACGTGTTTTTTGTTATCTCATATGTTTGATGGTCAGCAATATCTAAAATTCAGAAGCGTGTCTAGTGCCCTTGCCTCTGTTATCACCTGCTTTTCTGCAAATTGGAGGATGTGTCTAATTGTTATTTACACATTACCCTTTTTTTTTTTGAAAATTTCAGGATCTCTCTTTTTGAAATTGAAATTCTTGTCTCAAAAATTGAATGACTATTTTCTGATTTTTATTACTGGTCACTAAAATCTTAACATAAGAATGTGAAGTTGCTTTACCATATTTTTTTATTGTTTAAAGGCTTCTTTCAAATTTGGAATGAAGATGTCATTAGGTATGTTGAAATATGGACATTAACCCAAAATCAATTGACTGTGAGTATAAAAATTCATTTATACATAATCACAAGTTCAGTTCTTACTTTTTTTAATGTCAAGATTATTCCAACGCTTCATCTCACTTATGGCCTCTTTTAGGTTCAACAAGTGTTTCTTTCAGACATGGGTGGATGTGTATGGACTTTAAACGGATTTCTTTTGACTCTCATATTACGTTGAAGTATGGTCATTTAACACGAAATCAGTTGGTTATGAATAAAGAGATTTATCTATGTATAATTACAAATTCAGTTCTCATTTTTTTCTAATATAGAACTATTCTAGTATGGTATGAGTATGCCTGTTTGGTTGTTTTCTTGTACCTTTTCCTTCCTCGTCCCAAAATTATATTGTTGTACTTTGTTTTGGTGTTGAGATGCTTATTAGTTTATATTTTCTTCTGTTTGAAGTTCTCTCCTTCAATGCCTTGACATACTTGAAGCCCTCTCCCCTAGATCCAGCAACTTTTATGCGTTCTTTTCCGTAATAGCTGTTCATTTTTTGTTTTGCAATACTAGTTCAAGATGTTAAATGTCGACTTTGTTTTCTCTCCAGCTGGTGCACTACATATGATGATTTGCTTTCTACAAATCAACCGTTTGTGCAACCTATACCATTAACTGTATGTTCTTTTTTCCTATTCCTTATGTGGTCCATCAATTTAACGAATACCTATCTTTAATGATGAACATTGAACTTGTATTTTTTGTTGTATTAATACTAAGGGCCTCCTTTGGTTTGGAAGTACAGGAAATGGTTGATTTTTTAGTTGATATCTGGCATGAAGAAGGGCTCTACGATTGATTGATCCCAAGCCATTATTTAGGATGTCATGGTAGGATTATTGAAGCGTAATCGAGGAAAGTGCCTTCAGAAGACAAATATAGAAGACAACCATATGCCACCTAAAATCTCTGGTCATTGGCGTCTATCAAACATTTGAGCGCCACAAGACTTCTAATCTTGCAAGTTGATACGAGGACATTTCGGTTGAAGATTTATAATTTATGATTCAATTAGCCGAAGTTTCCATGTGGTAATCAAAGTTATTACTGTAATTGTGTGTGTAACTTGATGGTCATCTATAAGTTAATATTGGCTATTAAAATGATTCACTATTTACTAATCATCCATATTTCGGAAAGTAATCTCTTGTGGAATTCAGGCAAACCATCATTTCATGATAATTGATCTATGCCTTTATTTTGCTGTATATTCCTCGTATTGTCATCGAACGGCCTTCAAATCAGATGATTTTGTAATTGTTATTAATATCGGTACTTTATTAGTGAAATTAATAAATGACATTTGTTCCTGTTGGCAACAAAACTAAAGGATTGATATTTGTGGCTAAGTTGATAAAGTGACAATATGATTTGAATGTGGAGGTTTGGTCAACACCACATTGTCAATAACTTTGTTAGCTTTACTTCAAAAATGAAAAAATATTTTGTGGCATCTCAAATTTTCTAGAATGAAAGAATTAAAAGAAATAATAAAATAGGCATATAATTTTTGTGTTAATAATCTTGCTTAAACATCTATTTGTGTCACCTGTTAAAACAAAATTTGTGCAATACCTTTGTTTTTCATTTTAATTTATGTTAATACTCTTTGCTTAGTCTTGACTTTAACAGGTCAAAACCACTAACACACCAAGTAAAGACATTTGTCTTTGGAGAATTTATTTTAATAATTTCCTTTTAATTGGCCTCACTAAATGTCCTCTTTTTTTTTTCTCCCTCCTCCAACTTTCTTCTTGAGGCCATGGTTTCACCTCCCACAACTTTGTCATAGCAACTATTCTAACAAGCAATCACCACACCACCTTTGGCTCTTGTCGATGGCGAGACCATAATGACAATTCTTAATAGAGGAAGAGTGGATGCCATGTAGGGGACCACAACAACTCTTCTACATGGGAGACTCTTCTTGAAGAAGGGACCATAGGGGTAGAGGGACTCTTTTCTGTGAGGGCGAAGATAGACACATTTGTATGAAGGAAGAAGGGAGTGGAGGTGACAAAGACTAGGTTTGGAAGAGTAGTCAATACTCATTAAACTAATGAGAGGTTAGGTTTGTCATTTCATAGGTCATTTGTTAGGTTTAACTTGGGTTGGGTTACAAAACCATAGCAGAAGACAATGAAGGTTGATAAAAGGTGTATTAACATAAATTAAAATGAGGAAACGAGGTAATCGACATAAATTTTGTTTTTGCAAGTGTGTTGATATAATAGATGTTTAACAAATATCGTGGGGACAATAACAATCCTAACTAAGTGGTAATTGAAATAAATTTTGTTTTAGCACGTGTGTTGATGTCTTGGGGACAAGTGTATTATAATGGTAATTTTCCCACTATCTTGGGGACAGAAACAATCCTAAACTAAGTGGGAAGTGGGACTAGTAGATTTTAACCAAATTTAAAAAATTATGAAAAAGACTAAAATAATACTAGAAGTGTATAAAGTTATAAAAAATAGATACTTGGATAATTGTTGTAAATATCTAAATAGCATGACTCTTGGCTTGAAGTGACATCCAAAACTCTCCCAACTTTTTCCTATGGTCTTTATCACACAATAATATGTAACTTAGAGACATGCTTTAGTCAATTAGAAGTTTATTAGGCTTTCAATATTTACTGTATGGCATGATTGTCACAAACATCCAAGATCAATCATAAATACAACTAATGGACAATCATTGGAGAACCAAAAGATCCTCCAAACTGACAATTTTTCTTATCCTTCTTGCATAATGGCAACTCATTATTAGACAATCACCACTCAAAGTTACAACTAAGTCTCCATCTTTCCTAGAATCCAAGGGATTATATGTGATCCATTCTATCCCCCAAGTAGACCATTCAAGAACTTAATGGTCCTTATTGGCACATATTTTAAATGGTCTTATGATATACACTTTCTCTCAACCCTTAACCTGGTATTTTCAAAATTATTATTTCAAATTATTAAATTAATTACTACCCAACTTTCTAGGCTACCTGATTAAGAAATTTTGACAAGATAACGCAAGTTAATTTACATTCAAGTTACTCTTAGATTTTTGTTCTTCAATTGGAATTGAAGTAGAATACTCTTTGCTCAAGTTCACAACCAAAGTAGTAGAAAAATTATCATTAAAAGACTCATGGCTTGCTCATCTGATTCTAATGAAATCTCAACCATCGATGACGGCATGGGGAGATGTCATCTTGCATGTAGCATCTCTAATTCGTTTTCAACTGTTCGATGTTAGACATTTCCATTGATAAAATTTGTCACTAAATAACCCCCAAACATTTTCCATTTATGGATTTTTATATGTACGTTATATGTAACTATAGCATCACCACAAAGAACAAAGATAGGAACTCAATGGAGGCTTGGTATTTATGTTGGATTTGGATATTTGTTAATCATTAGGAATATTGAACCCTTCGTTAAGGATTTATTTAAGATACATTTTGAAAACTGACACTTTGATGAATCTATGTTCCATAAATGGGAGGAACAAGACCATTGCCTAAAGACCAATAAACTATTACTCAGGACAATCTCCAATTATTCCATTTTCATCCACACAGAAATCAATGTGAGCATGTAATAGAACAAAATCTATATTCTCAATCAATTGGTCACCAGCTAATGGATGCATTTGTAGATAACCAGAAGGCTATTCAATCTCATATCTCTATCATTAATGCATTAGCAAGAATTGATGTTCCTAAAGGAAGAAATACAATTCCAATCACTAAAACCTCTAACCAATGTTTAGTCATAGTAGATTACCTAGTGCAAAACACCAAGTACCTCCAAGAGAAAAACACCTAATACTCCAATAGAGTTAGTCACATACTAGGATATCTCCCACACATACAATGATATCAATAAATTATGTACATAATAAAGAACTGCAACACAACAATAAAATAATTATCGATAATATTTTACATATAAAATTATTCTAAGTGCCACTAGTAGCCGCGAAGATTTAAAGCCACAATCCATCGATGAATGCTAATAAAGAAATGAACGGCTAATGTCGAAAAGAGAAATACAAGTTGAGTTGAATTCGCTTACAAAACTTGAAGTGTTTGAACTAACAGTCCAAATATCACAAGGTGTTTGAAATCTCATGTGGAGGTGCGTGAGTGAATCATGCTAGCAATCTAGGCGTGAAAACGGTAAACAAGAATAATCAAAATCATAAACAAGGGAAAACGAGAGTCACCACTTAATCTATTAAAAATTAGGGAAGACTAGGAAAACCATGGCCAAAGTGAAAGGAAAACAAGGTAAGATTTTGAAAAAACAACAAACAAGTGGTCATCGCAATCAAAGATCATGTAAGCATTCTATAATGTATGAGGAAGGTATTAGACACCCTTGTGTATTTTAAACCTAAGTTTCGATCTCTTAATTATTCACTTGCTAAAAAATATAAAATGGAAAATGAAAGACAAGCAATATTGCAATGTGACAAGCATGAAACCAAAATTACCTACAAATACCAAATCCAAATCTCAAACACGCATGAACCCAACAAACTTAAAAACAAAGCATGGTATTTCTAATATGGTGTTACATGTAGAACTGGAAAAGAGTATAACACAAGGAAGACATGGGTTAGGGAATCTTACTTTATTTGATGTTGTTTTGGTCCTCTTCTTGCCTTGGAATTGGGCTTTGATGATAGAACTATTAGGATCCTTAGGCTTCACTAAAGGAGGGTGAATAGTGAATTAAAAAATATTATGTAAATTAAATACTTATTTTACAATTTTAATGAAATAACAAGTAAATGGAATATAACAAGGATTTGGATATTAAACTAAATCATACAGAGAACGGGATGATAGGTAATGATAGACACAAAAAAATTTATAGTGGCTCGGTCTCTTCGGCTTAATCCACTTCTCGAGAATCCCTCGAGAATTTTCCCATTACGGTCTTGTTCTAGGCTAAGATCTTACCGTTACACTACCTTGACGAACCCTCGTCAAGACCCTGCTAAAATCGCGGAATCATCTTCTCACAACCGGAGAAGAAAGGACTTAATAAATGTAAAAATACAACACTTACTTTTCTTATTTCTCCCAAGTACTTGACAAGGTTGATGGTTGCAAATGATACTTCTGGCTCAAGTGATGAAGAACTATAGTTGATGATGTTCTTGAAGTTTTTTTCAATGAATGCGAGTGGAATGTTAGCTTTTGGAATTAGAAAGCTTACACAATGATTTCTCAATAAAGCTCTAGTGTATGTATCTTTAGAGTTCAATGAAGGATCCTATTTATAGGAAAACACTAAGGAAAATGTGTGGATAACGTCTATATTTTTCCTCCAAAGGTAACTAATTCGGTATACCGCAATAATTCGGTATGTCGATTTTACTCTAATTTCTACAATGGTCGGCTAGTTTGGTATGCCGAATAATTTCAGTATGTCAATTTTACTCCTGGACCTATACTTGAGATTTTTCTAAGATTTTCTACTTTGGTTCATGAATATTCCTATTTTCCTAGATATGTGGGATGTTTGGGAGATTAATACATGTTTCTTAGGAGTACATAACTAGAAAATTACATAATAATTTATAAAGAATTATCTTGTTCTTTCTTTATCTTGATTACTCCTTGATGGCACATAGATCTTCAGATATCTTCCTTTTTATGCTTGATCCTTGATGGTACATAGATCTTCAGATATCTTCTCTTTTTATACTTAATCTTTAATGACACATAGATCTTCAAATATTTTTCCTTTTTATACTTGATCATTGATGGCACATACATCTTTAGATATTTTTCCTTTTTATGCTTGATTCTTCTGAGTCCTTCGTTAATCTTCTATGCTAAACTGAGATATAAAATATTCTCAAACAAAACTTGAGTCTTTTGTTATCATAAAAATCAGGATATGACTAATAAAGCCAACAGGAACATTGATCCAATGCCCCCAGCTTGTGGTAGCTCCTTTCCTTGCTCTTCGAATGGATTATCGGTAGTCAGCTTGGCCATTGATTTGGACGATGGTAGTAGTAGCTGTTGTAATGTCTACACCTGCATGGACTAGCAAGTCACAACAAAGGCTCTATAAAGACGTGGACATTACGAATAGATAAAAGAGAACAATAATGTACTAACATATTTATTATATTACTGAACTCTATCTATTACATGGCTATTACACTAAATGAAACAACAATACTAAACTAAGACATCCTAGGTCTCATGTGTACTTAGTTGTACTACTAGAAAATCTACATTTTGCGAGGACTTAGCGAGGACTCCTCGCTAAAATATAACGAGGACATATAGTGGAGAGTTAGCGAGAACATGATCTCGCAATAATTTTGCGAGTATTTAGCGAAGATTATTGCTCGCAATGTCTTCGCTAAATCAGATCAAAAATACCGACGCTCGAGTAGTTTTCCTTCCTTTCTTACCCTAATACTCATCCGCCTCCTCCTCTTCCACTGGCACAACTTCCTCTGCCGCTGGTCGTACACCGTCGGACGCAAACTCTTCTGTGCTCCTTCTCCTCCTCCACTGCAGTGCCTCCTCCTCCGACGTCTTCCTCCTCTCGCTCGCACAGCCTCATCCTCCTCTGCCTCCTCCCACTGTCCTTTTCGACACTTACAGGTGAGTTCCCCACATATGACCTCACAGAGAAGTTATTGACGAAAATTTCTAGAGTAACAAAATCTTTTCTCGCTTTATCGCTTGACCATTAATGTAGAGTAAACAGACAGAAAAATCTCAATTTGTTTCAGCTAAAGATTACCTGGCTTGTGTTTTTAATTATTTATTGAGATGCTAGTAAGGTTCACCCATTGTTGATGGCTCAGCAATGGAAGATTCGAAAAAAAAAAAATGGAAGATTTCATTTGTGGAAAAATAAAACTTCTTCTGTGCAAAACCATAACAGTATGAAATAATTTTTAATTCTATTATGTATTTATTCCAAGAAATGTTCAGCATCAAGAGGGTCATGAATGAGACACTCATACTTGCGCTATGTTTCCACTGAATGGCAAATTACTGAATTGTGAACAAACACTGTGGCTAAAGAAAATCATAACAAACAAGTTCAAATGGTATATATAGAATATTGTGAACTTGTTTGGTAAAAATATTTTGGTGTTTTTTGTTAGTGCGGTAGCAGTAAGAGTTGTGTAAGTTTGTGTGGGTTGTATAACTTACATTTTTAAAGTGTAGTATATATAGAATATTAGTATATTATAATAGTTTGTTTTATTAAAATCTTTACACTTTTATAATCTTTACTCTTTGTAACCACCACATGATCTCATTAGCGGTTTGATAGGGATTTTTTTTTTCCTTTGATTTGATTTGGTAGGGATTTGGCAGCAATGGCAAGAAATCTTTCTGATGGCCCTTAGAATGTGGTTACACAAATCATAAGTAAGCTCATC
>JAMKQA010122487.1:0-13571 GCA_024699735.1 Posidonia australis | reverse complement strand
CAATTGGAGACAAAATAGGGCTACATAATGCCAAAAGAGGTTACATATTCTGTGCCTTAGCCTTCTTAAATACTAGGGCACCTAACTGGTCAAATGACCAAACTAACCCTAAACAAAGATATAATTCAAGACATATTTACAACAGGCTCCATGTGTATGTGTGTGTGCATGGGACCTACTTGGACTTGGTCAAGATGCACAAGTTTTTTCCCACTTCACATGCATCTTTCTTTCTTGTCTTTGTTTTCTTTCCTTTCTTTCTCTTTCTTTCCTCTCTCCTTCTCCTTCACGTGGCCTCTTTCTTCCCTCCTTCTTTCTGTGTTTTCCTCCTCCCCATTCATGAGACCTGCAACCTCGTCCCGTCTTCTCCCATTGTAGATTTATGGAAGGTTGTTGGAGGCCGACAAATGACCAAGAGGTGGTAGGAGTAGAGGGGCTTAAAATTAAAGGCTAGAGGAGAGTGGTGTCATGGGGAAACTGCAAGGAAGAGAGGAAGAGAGTCAGATTTGTGGGGCTGAGGGACAGAGCTATGTGCCTACATTGGGGGTGCTACGCCGGAGGTCGAAGGGTGCTGGAGGATGAAGCGGATCACTAGAGTCCGACAGGTACGTGTCTAGTCGTCCTCTTCACTGTTTTTAGTCTTGGGAAAGGGATTAAAAATACAAAAATGCATGCTAAAATCATGAAAAAATGTGGGAAGTGTAGGGGATTGGATGGACATCATCTGGGTGATAAGGTGCAACAATTTAATGTGGTTTTTTTGGGTTTCTGGAATGAAATGCATGGACTGCGTTTTAGGGTAGAATTCTAAGCACGCTGCCTTTACACATTTATAACTTGATGCATGTTTATTGGAATCCAGATTTGTTTGAGAAGTTTTGAAGTAGACTTGAGAGTCTACACTCCATGATTAATTCATGATTTATGCAGTTTGATTTTGGGTGGAATCTAGGGACTCAAAACCTCTGTTCTGAAATTCTACCAAAACCCATTAAGTGTTTCCTTGAGATTTTTCAGGATAAAACCAATGTTAAATAGTTGTTATGCATGGAAATAAGATTACATGTTTGTAGGATGATTTCTGGAATTAATGATGAATATTGGGAATTATAGAGTAATAAATGAATTATGAATGTAAAGGCTGTGTTTTAGTACAGAATTCTGAGCTTCATGTCTTCACGAATTTATATCTTGTTGCATAATATTGGCATTCCTTTTTGTTTAAGAGGTTTTGAAGTGGACTCAAGTGTCTACAACCCATAATTATCCCATAATTTTGTGTGGTTGTTTGGCATGTTTCCAAGAGGAGAGAATGTCAACTTAGTCTAGGTTGCTGTTGGCTTTCAATGAGGTTTAATTAGTGGTTAAATATGATCATTTGCCATGTAATTAAGTGTATTTCTGATAAATGGTATAATGGTTTTGTGGTAATGATTTCTATGAATAAAATGAATAATTTAATATGATTTTTATGAATAAATCATGTTGAATATTGATGGAATGCATAGAGATGTGTTTTGGGCGTGAGACTCTAGTAAATGAATGGATTTTTGTAATTTTTGGGTATGAGACCCATGTATATGAATTATGGATTTAAAGGAATAGTATTTCCTAAAATGATAAGGTTTTGAAAAGTAGTTTTGATAAAAAAGCCACATGTTTTGAAAAATGAATTGATAATTGTTTTGGATCCACGTGGGTTGGTGTCAGTAGCCTGGAGCCAGTTGTCAGACGCGGGCATGATTGTCGATGTTTGGGGTGGTTGAGAGAGACCAGATTACCCCATTTGAAACGATGTAAGCTGGGCCTAAGGATATGAACCTGGGTGTCTAGGTCATCGACAATGTAGGATGGGCCTAGGTATATAAACCTTGGTGTCCAGGTCACCGATGGTGTAGGTTGGGCCTAGGTATATGAACCTAGGTGTTCAAGTCACTGATGGGACGTCAGAAAAAGATGTATCCTCGTGCTTCTAAAAAATAAAATGTTAAGGATTGTTGATAGAAGTGGTGTCCTCCCATAAGGAGAACTTCACCATGATAGTGCAGTAGGGTAGAGATTGCGACCTCGCCAACTACTTGTGTGCCTGGTTGCCTCTGATCAAGCTGACAATATCAAAAGTGATTATGAAATGTGAATGTGGTCTTGAGCTAGAATCAGACTATGAGTTTTAGCTAGATTCTAGTCAAATTGAAAATACTTTAAAATGATCATTTGAGCCAGTTGCCAGTCAATGTTTGTTTGAATTTCGAGTCTTATAAGATCTTGTGTTTTAGGCTAGATCTGGATGGAAAATATGATTTCTTGAATGCATAAATGATTTGAAAAATGCATGAGATTTGAAAAAAGAAAATAATTGTAAAAGTATGGTTTTGGAAATGAGTTTCCTATTGCCTTTAGTTCGGGATTTCCATGGTTGGACACCTACTGGGTGACTTAGAGGTCACTTATGTGTGTTTTGCTTCTTGTTTGATTTTTAAGTGTGTAGCTGGAGCACAACCTAGTGCCGATGTTTGTGTTTTAGAGTCATTAGCCGTACACTATTTCTAGGTAGGAGTTTCCTCGATTATTTTAATTGTTGTAATTATGATAATTAGGGGTTGATATTATTTAGGTGATGTCCCAGGGTTCGGGACGTTACAACCTTACTACCTATACTGGACCAGGGGATCGTGTCGGGATGTTGCACCATGGATATGAGCTAGAAGGGCATGCCATCTTTACATGCCGACTCGACACGCCTTATGTTCTGGTTTAGGCTAGCAACGCTCATTGCATGATTCAAACAAGAGCAAAACCCAATAAAATCATGTAAGCAGATCGAGACATAGCATATAAGGAGGATTATGTAAAAGATAAGCAAATGCAACAATTCAAAGCATTGTATACTCTTCCCTCACCGTCCTCTTCTTGGTTTGCTGAAATTTCCCCTTGTTCTCATAGCTATTTGCTAAACTACAAGCACCCAGGACTTGATTTCCTTTGGAGTGATTTGAGGATGAAGAGAGGAAGGAGAGAAGAGATGGGTTAATGCTATGCAATCCTGATCCATTCATCCCCAGCACTGTGTGCGTAGGTCTCAACGTTGCATCCACAATGGATGGTCAGACTACATACATCCATGCATCGAGACCTCCTTGGGGCACGCAAGGATGAAGGAAGGGAAGATGTGTATGGATGGGCCAAAATTCACATGCAATTGTTGTCAGTTACGTGTAAGGAGAAAGGTGAACCCATCGCAAATAGAAGAAGAAATAGAGCTACTTCAGAGAATTTAGGCGACAATCAACCACTGAAGGAATCATAATGCAAAGGAGGAGATGAATCATGCAAGAAAGTAAGGAGGCTTATTTGTTACAACATTACATGGATAGAATTCCTCTAAGTCACGACTACTGGTTGTGATGGACGTAATGGGATGGCAGTAAGGAATGTAGACACGGTTCATAGGGACTCAAGGAACCCCCTCTCTCTCATAGATAGGAACCCTCTCTCCCTCGTGCTCAAGGGATGTTACAGGCTTAAGGTGGTGATGGGTGCTCAAGGAAGGCTGTTGGAATTGCTATGTGCTTGGGTCGATGGAGTTGTTGAGGGTGCGAGACCTCGAGAGATCAAACCAAGCAAGCGATTAGGAGTATGAGAGCAGGAGAGCCAAAGATTAAGAGATCTCTACATGGGAGATGGGTGTTGTTGTATAGAGCTCGAGGTCGCTTGAAGTTCGTTGGATTATAACTGTCTTTTAAACTTTTGGTTGTAATGTAATGCAAGCGATTGGATAAGGTTTTAAAATTTGGACAAGGGATATAATGGTTAAGAAACATCAACAAACATCTCTAGATCCATAACAACCAATAAAATGTAAGGAAACGGTAGTCTAAAGGTGAATGGATGATTGAATCCTTCTGTTGCAGGCTACTGGCTCAGGGCACTATGCCAGGATTACGTACCACTACCTCGTGCTATGGGCATGTGCTAGAAGTACACGTCTGAAATACACATCTCCTATGCACATCAATGAGCCACGCTTGCCCTATGTCAGGGCTTAATGTTTGGACCTTTGGCTTGTTTCTTGAGTACTTGGACCATCAAGTTGGCCCAGGGTGATCAAGGTTTATGATTTTGGATGGGTTTATGGTGTTGGATAAGTTTATGGTGATGGATGGTGCCTCGACACAACTGAAAGAAGCTCTTATAGAGGAACCAGCCCATAAGTGATCACGAAACCCAAGTGTCTACAGATGTCCCTCCTTGAGCAAGGTTGAGGGAAGTAAGATCGATGCTCAGGGTTGACAAAACAATCCACTTAAAGTTTGTAGGAGTGTGCTATTACTGCTGGCTTTGAGTCACTTATTTGATGGATACACCAACGGTCATGACTCATTACCCATGCAAATGCTAACGCAATGGTGGTATGATTCTTATGTTAATGCTATTGTGCATTGAACTCCACTGGGAATGTGTTCAGTTTTGTGCGATGCTAATGCAAATACCAAGTATCCAATGTTGATGCGATGATGCTAAATGCAAATGCAATGATAGTTTTAGATGTCAGCCTAAATGTAGATGTAGTGTGCAATGCCGATGTTGATTATGTGGTGTTGATGCTAATGCTGGATAGCTTGACGATGTCAATCAAACATTTTGATGGTGTCACCAAGACAATTTAATGATGTCGACCAAATAGTTTGACGATGTCAGCTAGATATTTTGACGGTGTCACTCAAACAATTTGACGATGTCAATTGAACAATTTGACAGTATCAATTAGGCAATTTGATGTTGTTATTCAGATAGTTAGGAATATCATCCTGAGAAAAGGGGCACCAAGTAAGATTATTGGGCTTGTTGACCATATAGGGACGTGACAAGTTGACAAACTCATCGATCAAATAGTTAGGGTTATCAATCTGAAAAAATAGGCACTAGACAAGACATTAGGCTTGTCAACTAGATAGGGACGTGACAAGTTGATAGACTCATCGATCAGATAGTTAGAGTTATTAGCTCAAAAAAAGGAACATCAGATAAAACTATCGGCTAGGGACGTAACAAGTTGGTAGACTCGTCGACCGAATAGTTAGGATTATTAGGCTAAAAGGAGGGGCACTAGACAAGACTATCAGGCTTATCGATCAGATAGGGACGTGACAAGTTAATGGACTTGTCGACTGAATAGTTAGGATTATCAGCTCGAAAAAAGGGACATCAGACAAGACTATCGAGTTTGTCAACCATATAGGAATATGACAAATTGACAGACTTGTTGGCCAAATAGTAAGGTTTATTAGCCCAAAAAGAGAGAATGACAAGTCATCGGACTTGCTAGTCAGGATGTTAGATAGTTTGACGGGTGTCATTTGAGTAGTTAGGGATATTAGTCTGAAAAGAGAGAACCATGATAGGTCGTCAGACTTGCCAACCTGGAGTAAAGACTTCATCCACTTAGAGTGAACTTGCAAAACAAAGGGGCAAATTGGACTTCATTTGCCTAATGCGAAGATCCAGAAACAACAAGCAAAGACTTCCTCTGCCCAGAACGAAGTCACAAATAAAGGGAATAAATTGGACTTCATCTGTTTGAGGCAAAGATCTAGAAAAGGGAAAACAAGATGTCATTTGCCTGGAGAAATCACCAAGCAAGGGAGCAAACTAGACTTCATTCGCCTTGAGTAAAGATCTAGAAAAGGGGAAGCAAGACTTTGTCTGTTCAGAGCAAAGTCACAAAGATGAAAGTAAAATCAAAAGTGAGTTGGATTCCTTGCCTAGTCAAATAGCAGGATCATCTCGGACCTATTGGTACCAACAATGCAAGTTGATGTATTGTGCTATTTATGGGGAGTATTTTGTTGCTCTTCCACATGTTAGAGGCTAATTTTGCTCTTGCTGCATTTGCACCTTGCTAGGGTTCGTTGTAGTTATGGTATACGCTTTGATTTATAAAGGCCTTCTGTGTATGCAAGGAGGCATATTGTAATTTTCCCAAAGTTGAAAGTCTTTTGTTATGATTTCCACAAAAGAGGGGGCATTTTGCAATTTTTCCCAACTTGAAGGGTTTTTTGTAGTTTTGTTAATCCAAGTGGTGCATGTGATAACTACATCAAATGTTGGGAAGCATTTCGTTGTTCCTCAAAGTTGTGCAAGGGCAATTTGCAATTTTGCCAAGCTAAAGAAACACATACCATGCTGTGACCTTGCAGGGTTAAGGGGAATTGTGCATCTCTGTCAAGTTGCGTTTGGCAACTTTTCTAGAGCATATTTGCATCTTTGGTCAAGTAAGGGGGCATATTTGTAATTATACCAAGCATGAGGGGCATACTACACTTTTCCCAATCATGGGGGCACATGGTGGTTTTGCATTCTGGGCAAATTGAGGAATGTTGAGGTTGTGTCCCAAGTTTGAGAGGCATTTTGCTATTCTACTAAACTGTAGGGTCATGTTTGTAATTTGCCACGTATTGTAACCTTGTTGATTATTTTTTGGGTATTTGCAATCTGGCCAAGTGTTTGTACGGCATTCTTGCATCTCTAAGGGGTAATTTGGCATTTTACGAAAGTTAAGGGCATATCGACAATTCTTGTAGAGTTGAGGGAATACTTCGCAATTTTTCCAATCATTGAAATAGATGAAGCTAATACTTGGAATTGATTTTTTTTATAGCACGAATAAAATGATATTTTTAGATCTTAAAACATAAAAAAAAACCATCTTACAAGAGCAGAAGCAGATGCGGCGTCCACTGGTGTATCATCTACTCGACGATGTGTAGCATCAAACACATCTTGCCTACTTGGGTTTTTACCTTCCAACCTCTGAAAAAACATTCAAGTAAGACTAGTTTGAAGTATATCTTACTAATTACAGTAAAAATTATTAAACATACCATTTTTCTCACAATCACATGCAAAACATGTGGTACCAGCAGTATGACACACTTTTGCTTTCTACGATTAGCTTTGTTGGTAGTACTATTGGTCTACACAAAAAGTAGGAGTGAATTATTTCTTGGCTATCTATTTTGGTCAAAATATAAAAAGAAAGTTATACCTTTCCTTTATTAGAACTCCAATAAGAAACTAATTCTCCCCATTGTTGTATCTCTATCCTTTTTGGACATTTTCTTAAATGTGTTGCGTCATTTGGTAAGGGATTATACCATTTGCATTTGACTTTGAGTTTCCAATTCTTCTACCTCAAACCTAAGGCTTTCAAAACATCATATTTTCTATCTTTGACACATGGGAACATGCCCTACAACAAAAATGATTACAAAAACCAATGGAATTGTTAACATACTAAGAAAATGAAGTGTAAATTAAATAAGATTTGCTAGTTCTTACCAAAATGTGTTTCCAAACATCTTCTTTGTGATGTATTGGTACCAGTCGCCAATCATGATAATGTAATGGTAGAAGTTTTCCATTACGAGCCGACACACCTAATTGTGTGATGAACTTCTGACAATTACGACCACCAACTAGCTTACCAATGGCATTCCATGTAATTGATGGTTGTCCATCATTTTTGCTTAGTGCTTGATCCATAGTAGGTCCACGTCCATTCCTAATTGGAGCCATGGAACCTGGAAATTATATCAAATGGTGCACGTCCATTTTCACTTATCGATTAGTACTAGTATATAGCACCAATGCCGAACCAGTTATGGAGTATTAGATTCTTTTTCTATTGCTCTTTCAACCTTCTTCCCCCCATTGTCATTTTTTAGAGTTTCTTTTTCTATTAGATTACTTTTTTTCTATTGCTCTTTCAACCTTAAAAACGTTGCTCACTGATTCCTCTAATGTTCAATGGATTTTGGCCCTGTCTATCAATGTCTTCTCTAAGCTAAATGACTTGGATAAACAACAGAAGTTTTTCTCTAATCAAGGTATTTGAATCTTGATATAGTCTATACGTTGTAATCTCCCTCGGAGTAAGTACAGAAGCAAAGTAGTTAACCAATTCCCTATGTTATTCATATCTTAGTTATTATTAATTTACCTTAAATCTTAAACTCCGCATAGCCACCACCTTGATCTCACAATTTGTGGTTGCAAAAATGACCATGAAGACGGACCTAAACTTCCTACTTGGGCAACTTAATAACGGGCAAGAATTTATTAAATATGCAAGCAATGAAATTTGAAAACAGAAACCGAGTATTATGAACAACAAATAATTTGAGGATAAGTAAGATTGTAAGAGAAAATGAAGCAAAAATGAATGAATTCTCATGAAGAATAACAAAGTAACAATAACAGCCAGGTCTCCACATAAACCACTAATGGGGGGGTCAAGTGACATGTTGTCATGTCACTTGAAAAGATTGACGCGATGCTTAGAAAAAATAACAAGGTTTTGTCTGGTTTGCAGGATAGCAGAAGCTACAATTCTAAATTTTGTTGGAAATCATAGAGATAAATTTCCAAGTATTCAAGTTGGAAATTTAATGTGTCATTGTTATCATTGGAATCTAAAGTTTGGTGTTCGATTTCTAAAATCAGAATTCCTAATTTAGAGTTCTCCTTGAAAGGGAGCTGGAGTTAGACATGGAAATCGGGTCGGGCCGGCCCGGGCCCGGGAAAAGATTACGTGGGCCAGGCCGGGCCAGGCCCGTCGTGGGCCGTGGGCTGTGCCGGGCCTAACGGGCAGGCCCGCCAAGGCCCGCGGAGTAGGCCCGGTTTGGCCCACGAAAGACCCAGGGCCGGGCCGGCCCGTCAATTTAAGAAAAAAAAAACCATGGTTTGTTGCAGCAGGCCTGATGGGCTGGCTCGGCCCGTTGGCCCGTAAACCCGGCCCACGGCAGGGCCATGGGCCGTGCCGAGCCCATGGTTTGTTGTAGCCGGCCTGGCCGGTCCAGGCCTGGGCGGGCCGCCACTTCCATGGGCCAGATCGGCCCGGCCCGGCCCGAATTCCATCTCTAGCTGGAGTGAGGTTACCTTCCTAACATAGAGGAAAAGAAAATAAGAGAACAGATGGTATCCCTACTTCAAAAGGAATATAAGTCCCTTCTTAATCCCTCACTTTCTGATCAAACTCCTAGAGAATGCACATGATCAAATCGAAAATTGAAGTTGGAAAGAATTCCTCCCAAGCTCCAACTATCAAAGAATAAAAGAAGTTGTAGATCATGTTGGAAAAAGAATATAAATATGCCTTTACATGCTTATGTAAACCAGTTATGGAGTATTAGATTCTAAGAGGTCCTAATTATTAAATCAAAGAACAAAATGTATAATAGAAGTTGATAGCATATTACATATTTGTACTAGGTTTTGTGAATCTGGGGCTTATAGCATATGGTTTGGATTATCTAGATAGTTCCTTTTGTATAAATGTAGATTTTAAAAGTTTCACTTTTCAATTTCCTTTCCATCTATAGGTTGTTGATTGGCCATCTGATTTTATAAAACACAATGCTTGTTGCAAAGTGAAAATATAAGGAAGCAAAAACACAAACAAGAATATGATTTTATGAGGCAAGATAGTTGGCATAATTTACATTAAAATAGGATCTACATAACACAGAATGCTTACAGGAAAGATAATAAGAGATAACTAACCTTCAGCAATATTTATGTTTGCCTGTTTGTCTCCTGTAGAAAACAAACAAAAATTCATCAATATCTGCTAAAAGAGTTCTATTAAAAGTTAGTTAAAATAGACATTAAGATGTGAGAGAATGAGAAATGGAATTTCCATGAAATAAGGGATTTAATGATGGATTTTTTATCCATATACATTTCCGTATTTACAAAATTGTTGCAAACTTGCAATTCTCTTGACACGATACTTCAAAATGTGTACTAGTGTATCAATTAAATGCATGTCATTGCCTTCTATTTTTCTAGGTATTAGTTTTATCTAAGAGTTATTTGGATACATCTTTGTTCCATTCATGCTATTTTTAGATAACTGAAGAAATAAAAGATGTGGGAAATTATATCATGAGTAGTGCTTGGGATGGAAGATTTTACCAGAATTTGGAGCATGAACCAAAGGAGGTGGAATCTCTTGTGGTTGTGGATGTAGTGGAGGTGGTGGTGGAAGGGTCTTGGTCCTCTCGCCTTGAGTAGTTGGTGGGCAATTGACTTGTTTCCTTGCCATCTATAAACAAGAACTTTAAGTTAAACTCATAAAAAAAAAAATATAAAGCATAGCAAACACAATAGCATTAATGAGATAAAATCGTAAACCATAACAAAATTTCAAAGAAACTTCACAACATAAGCAAACAACATAAATTAAAAGTACACCTGTTTTTGTCCAAGATTTACAATACAATGTTTTCATCACTATCATCAATATCATATTCTTCATTAGCAGTATCATCGATAATCTCATCATCACATGGATTCAATATATTTGATGGTATTTCAACTATAGTCCCATCTATATCTTCCATCAAAGTTACATCAACATCACCTTCAAAGCTTTAATTACCATTCAGATCACTATTCCAGTGTAAGTCTTCGTCTATATCAAAAACATTCCTAGGAGGTGCCTTTAGAACGACATTGCAATCTCTCTAGTGGTTCTTGGACATAGAAAACTTGTTCTACTTGATATGCTAGCACAAAAGGTTCACTTGTGGATAGTTTTCTACTGATGTTCAAGACTAGTATATCCATGTACATTTTTCCTTATACCTCGACCTTATGAGAGAGAGTCGAATCACTCATATTTAAACAATACTACCTTTAAATCTGTGAAATACACAAGCTTAACTATATCAGTTAAGACACCATAATAAGCTACATCACTTGCATTTGAATTTGTTTGCCCAGAACTTGTAGAACTTGATAACTTTGCTACTACAAGGACGCCACTATTTTGTGTTTTTCTCTTATGCTCTCTGGATTTTGTATGAAATTGGAAGCCATTAATGATGTATCCTTTGTAGGTTGACAAAGTATCACTAGGGTCACGAGCCAACCATCTAATTTCCTCTAAGATCTCTATATGTTGATCTACTCGAGCTATATCAACCTATTCAATTAGAAAGGTTACAAAACAAACCATTCCATGATAAAATGAATTTGTAGACCACAAGGAAGCTACTTTATCATACTTACTTATGTTCTAAACCACTCAGGAAATGTTGCATTATGAATGGCTTCTAGTTCTTGAGGGTGTGCACGTGGATTAGTTGCTTTTATGTCCACCATGTACGTTCTAACATTTACCACTTTATCAAAGTTAAAATGACTAGTAGAAAAAAAAAGATAGATAATACATTATTCGTTAAGATACCTAAGATAAGGATCTATACCATCATAATTGAACAATACATATCTATGTGCTTGCAACAATGTATTTCTGTCCAAGATGGATTTTTTCTCCTTGCCTATGACATGACCACATTTGTGAAAAAATGATGATGAATCTTGTGATACATCTTCGATGTTGTCATAATTTCTTTCCATGCGATTCAATCTTGTCTCAATACCATGCACGTACCTTGAATAAAAAGTCAAACACTCATCCGCTATGTATCCTTCTGCAATTGAACCTTCCGGTCGACTCTTATTACGAACATATGACTTTAATGTGGACAAATACCTAAATATAGACAAACTTAGTTGAGACAAAATGGAGTATTTTAAGACTAAACATAAGAAATTAGTATAACAATATAGAATATACCTTTCAATTGGATACATCCAATGATATTGTACTGGTTCCGCAATGAGATCTTCACTTACAAGATGTATTGGTAAGTGTACCATAACATCAAAAAAGGTTGGAGGAAATTTTTTTTCCATGTTGCAAAGTGTTAACCCAATTTGAGATTGTAGTAACTCTAGATCACTTGGATGTAAAGTTTTAGCTGTCAACTCCTTAAAATAGTGGCATAACTCTATCAACACTTTACTTACATTTGTAGGTAATGGGTTCCGTAGAGCTATTGGAAGAAGTTGTTGCATTAGAATATGAGAATCGTGACTCTTGATCTTTCGTTGTTTGACATCCACACATCTTGAAATGTTTGACGCATAACCATTAGGGACTTTGATATGCTTCAAGAGGTTGCATAATATCTCCTTCTCCCTAGGTGTCATTGTAAAGGCTACGACTGATAAGATTGTTTTACCACCTTCAATGTCATGTGGATGAAACTCTTTCTTGATACCCATCTCTTTTAGATCGTAACGAGCCTTTACTCCATCCTTAGTTTTACCTTCGATGTTCAGCAATGTAAAAAACACATTATCACAAACATTCTTTTCTATGTGCATCACATCCAAATTATGGCGCAACAACAATGTGTGCCAATAAGGCAACTTAAAGAATATGCTTCTTTTCTTCCAATTATGGGGTAATTCCACATCCTTCCTTCCTTGACTTAACCCAACTTTCTTTCCAAAGACAACATTTGGATAACCATGTAGTTGCTCTAGCACTTGGGACCCATAAATATTGATCGAAGCTGGCCTTAATTCATGATTACCATTAAAATTCTTTTTATCCTTATGGAACCTATGATTAGCTTCCCAAAATCGGTGATGTCCCATGTAAGAAAACTTCTTACTATTTTTCAACTAATGGGAACAAGTATCTACATTACATGTTGGACATGCTAGTTTTCCTTTGGTACTCCAACCAGATAAGTTTGCATTAGCAGGAAAGTCGTTGATTGTCCACAATAAAGTTGCACGCATATGAAAAGTCTGATTTGATGCAGCATTGTAAGTGTCCACACCAACGTCCCATAATTCCTGTAATTCTTTTATCAATGGTTGCAAAAAAACGTTAATGTTATTTCTTGGTTATTGGGGTCCAGAAATAAGCAAAGAAAGGATCATATTAGATTGCTTTAGGCACAGCCAAGCGGGCATGTTATACACAATAAGAACCACTGGCCATGTACTGTGTTGAACATTCATTGTTCTAAATGGATTAAACCCGTCACTTGCTAACCTAAGTCTAACATTACATGGATCCGATGAAAATGATTGTAATACCCGTAAAATTCATTTTTGTAATTATTTATATTTTATGAATTTTATTCCTAGACAGGTGTTACTGTTCTGAGGTTCGTTGTGTCATTTTTTTTTTTGGCTTGAGTCTCGTGGGTCAGCTTCTATTTGTGTGTCCCTATGCGTAGTTGGCACTGTGCATTGTGGCACTGTCCGTGTAGGGTCCACGTAGAGTCCACGTTAGTTGGTCGGTGGTTGAGGCTGGTAGTTGGCCTCGTGGTTGTGGTGGGTGATTGGGTGCGTGCAGTGACCGGCAAGGCTAGTAGTTGAGGGAGAGTTGGTGTACACGTGTAACACTTGTAAAATTCATTTTGTAATTATTTACATTTTATGAATTTTATTTCCTGGACAGGTGTTACTGTTTCGAGGCCCATTGTGCGGTTTTGTGCTTTTGGCTTGGGCCTCGTGGGCTGGCTTCTTTTTGCATGTTCCTGTGCGTGGTTTGGCATTGTGCTTGTGGGGCCCGCTTGCGTGTGGGCTGGTGGTTGAGACTGACAGTTGGCCTCGTTGGTGGTTGAGGCTGGCAGTTGGCCTCGTTGGTGGTGGCTAGCGGTTGGTTGCTGTGTGGTGTGCCGGTGGTTGAGACGCGCAGG
>JAMKQA010122486.1:0-11436 GCA_024699735.1 Posidonia australis | reverse complement strand
CTTTCGTGGTTTTCCTCGTCTTTCCCTTAAAAGACTAGGTGGCGACTCCCTTTTCTTTTTCTTTTATCCTTGCGCCTTCGCCATCATTGGCATGGCTGTGATCCCTCTCCCGCCTCCCTTCGGGTCTGGCATGGTCACAATATTCAAATGATGAGAATTGTCTATATTGTTGAAAAGTATTTGTAATATTAAATAAATTAACTAAAACTAAAAAACTAGTAGGATAATATTGACCAAATAATTAATTAGTTGCAGTATAAAATGGTTCTAAAAATGTATGAAGTACATTAGCATTATTCAAATGTTCATCATTTAATAAATAATTAGATCTTTAATTATAATATGTTGTAATTACGTTACTATAAGATAAATATAAAGTTAACATATCATAAGTTAAATTCCATCTATAATGAACATCTAATTTAAATTTTTTAGCCTTTATACCTTGTTCTGCACATAAGTATTTAAATTCTTGAAATCTTTTACCTAATGTTTGAATAAATAATACAGCTACTTTTATATTTTCTATATAAGGCCAAATACAATATATACATTCTTGTACAATTAAATTTAAAATGTGACAACAACACCTACAATGAAATAAATCACTATTTAATATAGGTTTTAAATTTCTTTGTAATATTCCTACTGCAACATTATTATTAGAAGCATTATCAAAAGATATTGAATTAATTTTATTATATATTTTAAATTCTTTACTAAATCATCTATAATATTTGTTATGGCTTTTCTAATGTGTGGATGATCAAAAAGTCTAAAAGTAATTAATCTTTTTTATAAATTCCATTCTATGTCTATCCAATGTACTGTTAAACATAAATAAAGAAAATTATTTGGACCTGTCTAAAGATCACAAGTTAATGATATTTTACATAATAAACTAAAAAACATTCTAATTAAAATTTCTTTATCTTTTTAAAATGTTTTATAAATTATATTTTTAGTAGTATTCCTAGAATGACCTTTATATTGTGGGTTTAAATAATTTTGTACACAACTTTCAGATTTTTTATTTTTAGAAAAATTAAAAGGTTGTTCATCATTTACTATAAATTTTGTTACACTGTATTTTGTTTCTTTTGTATTATATTTCCAATTAACTATTCAACTAGAATCGACATGTAATTTAGATTGTCTTAAGTCTATATTATCATCTTTATTATAAAAGCTATACATTTTGTTAAAAGCCTAACAATATAAACTATACCCCCACCCTTAAGACAAATACATTTTGAATCATAATATTTTCAATAACATTTATTTTTAATTATGGAATCTAGGATTACATGTTCTCAAACCCATGAGTTTTGCTTTCTAGGTTTTTTAGTTCCAGTAGATTGTGTTTGTGGGGTTGTTGTGCCATGAAGTTATTCTAACTCTTAGGTAGGGTTATACTCAAGATCAAGAATATAATCATGGTTTCTTATATTAAAAGGATAATTCATTTTTAAGGCTAAAAAAATTGATAATAAAAAAAATCTTAACCTAAAAAACCCAAAACCCTAAAATAGAGGGATTAGAAGTAAAGAAATATGAGAGATTAGAAGTAAAGAAATTGATGGAAACTTAGTCGGTTGTCAGTGGACACAGATATTGAACCACTGAACGGTTAGAAATGGAGATCGAAGTCCAAAATGTAAGATTGTTGTTGATGAAGAATGAAAACCGGAGTCCGTAATCCAGAGCCAAACTTGTATTCTACATAAGGGAGAAGAGTTGCAAAATTAAGAGTGTAGTGTAGAGAGAAGAGAAATGAAGAATTGAGAAGGAGAAGAGTTGTGAAAATTAAGAAGAATGAGGTGATATTTATAGAAGAATGAGGAGGATTAATTATGAAAAAAAGTTAAAAAAAAAAAATGTTGCACATGCAACGTTCACATGAACGTTGCACATTTTTCTTCTTTTTTTAAGCAGGCTAATCCGGCCCTGCTTGCCATTAAAATGGGTCGATTGTTGGGCCTACTAAAATGGGCCGAACTGGCCTAGTCCATGGGCCTGGTACGGTCCGAGACTCGAGGGTCCATTTTTTTTCAAACTAGACCGGTCCAGGCTAAAATAAGGACCAAGTCGGACCAACTTATACCGATTTGGTCTAATTTACACCTCTAGATTCTCTCTCTTAAGCCTAGTTTTAGCTAAATCAAGCTCAACCCAGTTCAACCAAGGGTCAACGGACGGACTAGGCTCAGGATCCTCCCTCTGAAGCCCAACTTGAGCTCGAGCGTTGGTTGAATAAGGCTAATCTGGTCTGGCCTAGCCTAAGACCTTGTTGGACTCATTCTTTCACGGGTCGAGCTTGACCTTTTTTTCAAACCTCTAAGTGGTGGTGTTGATGGTGTCACTCTGAGTACTACTTCACAAAGTCATAATCAACATCGAAATAATAATATAATTTAGAAATAACTTATTTTTCTAACAATCAACAATTATTCAATAATAAACTTTAGCTTGTATCCCATATGACATTCTATATCTATCCACATCCAAAGCCACACTACATATATATAGCATGCCATAACCTAATATAGTATCAAGAATTTAATTATAGAAAACAAGACACACACATGTTAATTAGTATACATCCATAACCGTTTCAGACGTCCGCAAAAACTTTGTGTTGCAGTAGTGATGAAGTGGATGTTAGCATGGACGTCCATCAGACTATATTTGGCTAATTCAAGATACAGAACTCAACAATGTTGACAACATCACCATCACCAATGAGGACTCACAGGTTATTGGAAGCTACTCTCTTTAGGATACCCGTGCAGAAGGTGCAGGACTACGCTCGGGTGTCTCTGTAGACACAAGCAAGCATGAAATTGACACACTGAATAACTGAAATTTTCATCAAAATAAACGTTGGGAGTATAAGGTCTGTCATACATACCAATCATGGTAGTAGTTAATGCACAGGGAATGGTTGCAGTTTGGCAACACCATCTTTGAGCAAGTGTCCACACTCATCCTCTCGATCTGCTTCCTTGTTGGGCAGTTTCCAACAGTCTTTGCCACTAATCCTGTCGAAAATATCTGTTAACTGAACCCTCTGTTTAACTATTAATTTGACAGAATTTGCATTTGAATTGTAAAAATTGATACCTTCAATAGTCCTTTCACATGTTAGACCTCCTCCTCCTCCTCCTCCTTATATATTTATTATATATGCATATATAAAAAACAAATAATGTATATATATAGTGTTAAGATTGCGTGGGCTAATGGATTTTTGCGCTGACAAATCAAGCGAATCAGAAGAGATAATTTTAATGACAGTACCATAGTCCTCTTCTTCTGTTTTATTATTGTTTTGATGGTAAGTTAGTTGTTCTTGCGGTCATATAATAAGTGGCCATGCACGACAATTGATGTCGGGATTTGTTCATGAAGGGATCCGCATGCTTTGCCCCCTTAAGCTTCTATAATTGTTGTCTTGCCTCCATGGAGTCCGAAAATAACTTGGAAAAAGCCAAGTTAAGAGACAGAAAAAGTGATTCCAGGTTAGGAATGGAAATACAATGGAAGAAGAATTTTAAGAATCACACCTACAGAAGGAAGATACAGTCGGTCTTTTCCTTGTAGAAATCACACCTTTTCATTGGAAAGATCGACTGTATCTTCATTCTGTAGGTGTGATTCCTAAAATTCTTCTTCCGCTGTATTTCCATTACTACCTTGTGCATATGCGTATATAAAGGTTGTAAGATTCTTCTACACAAGAAGCAATGGCGTGCTTCCTCGAGTACAGGTTCGTGGTTGTAGACATGCTTCATCGACTGGGCTTTGTCTTCATGGTCTGCAACGCCATGGTGGCATTGTACAAAGGTGGCCAGAACTTCGATTTCTACTACTACTGGACAATCCTCTTCGTCTTCTCCGCCTTCATCTACCTTCTCCTGCTTTACTGGTGCTTCCGAACCATGGAAGGTCTACTTGAATTGCCGAACTGTCCCGAGACGGAAAGCTTGATAGAGGCCATGTGGACGCTTATATCTTCCCTCAGCATCTCCTCCGCCAACTGGTACATCGCCCACACACTTCATCTTCTTCGGCTGCGTCGCCGTCCTGCTCAATTTTAGTGTGTTTTACCGCCTTTTCCTCCGACCCAGAGAAGAACTTTTGGTGCAGCCCTCTGCAGAAACGGCGCCGGAGGTGGACATCGCCGTCCCTTAATTAAGTAATTGTTTGCTTAAATAAAAATCCATGCATGGATGAGAAGAAAGTGCTTGAGGGATGCACGTACTGATGTACCTATCGTTCGTTCATGAAAGCATCTGCTTTCCATGTGCACGTAAATCTACGACCACCATCTTTTTGACAATAAAAAAAATCTATATGCATGTAAGGAAAGCATTTATTGCTCCTTAATTTAGATGAAATATTATAATGAAATATTTATTGCTCCTTAATCCATGAGATTCTGTGAAGGTTAACAAAAAATTTTCCACACACTGAGAGACAAGTCATTGCCCACAATGAGGTTGCGTCCGCACAATCACTTCGCTATAAACAATTCCAAGAAAAACCAAAATGTCCCTCTCGGCTAATAAACCAAGTTGATCCAACATTTGTTTACAATCTTTTGGATATGATCTCGATATTAGCACATTACTAACACAGAAACCAAGTTGCTTCATTATTGCAAAACTTGCAATTGTTCCACAAGGAATGATTTCAAAGATTCACTAGTTGGATGATTTCACATGCATGCTCTCATTGCAGAAGCAACTTCACTTAACGTGAATCGATAGTAAAGCTAACTCGGTATATTTGTTATTAATATTCGCAAAATTATTAAGAATAAGCCAGAGATAAAAGCTAACTGGGTATATTTGTTATTAGAAAGAATATAACTACTCACCTACTGTACATGGAATAGCACCCTGATATGATGGCAATCTAGAACATTAAATGCACCCAAAATGTTCAAGCAAATATTCCGTGATATCAATAAAAATAGCATATACTCCGAGCTTAATATACAATCAAATACCACTTTGCCATTTATAAAAATTATTTTATCTGATTTCTAAGTAAAGAAGAATATACAGCCAGTGTTTGATCCATTTTTACATCTTTAGATAAATCTCCCTGTAAAATATGTGTTTGATAATATTAAAATTATAATAGTCAAGAAAATTTTAAAGCAACATCCATCAATTAGAGATTAATTTCTATGAGAAATTGATTTACATAAGTATTTTTCAACAATATTTTTGTCGAGTTGTCTTGCAAAATTTCCTTTAATATAACCAGCTAATCATAGGTGTTTCCCAATATTTTATCATATGTCCTGTGTATTGACGTCAACTCCAACTTCAACTTTTCTTTAGCTACAATCAATTATTCACAGTTTGCGGTGAGCACTTTAACAAGTGACAAAGTCACTTTAACAAGTGAGCACATGTTGCTGGCTCAAGAAAAATCCTACCATGAAAAGACCAAACATAAGATATACCCATGCTTCACTCAATGCATTGAAGTAATGTAAAAAGAACCAAAAAGAATAATATCCTTGGCTCAGACTGAAACAGATGTCATAGAATCTAGAAGATAACTCACAACTTCTCCAGAAGTGGATCTGTCATCTCCTTGCGAAGAGGTTCTCTTAGGTCCATCTGCTTTAAAATGCTGAAAAGCTTCTGCACCATACTACATATTACGGAGTACCTACAAAGGCACATGTAGAATCAAAACTTTTATTGAGATTGTAACAGTGTAACTAACTTCTGTTAAAACAGTTATAACTAATCCAAAGTGGAGAGCTGTCATTGGCTCTGTCCTGAACTAAACTGTATAAAATCTAGCTACAGTGTTAATGGAGAACCCATAACGTACAGAAGAATTTGCAGAGTTGTTTTCCTCTTCTTCTTCCCTTCCATTACTTGCTCTGCTCTCTACACAACCCGACAACTTTTCCGTTGCAAACACAATGAAAAGAAAATTACTAAAACCGACTTCTTCTAATCATCCCTCTCTGTAAGATGATAACGGCGCATGACAAAGGCCTCCCAGTGATTGCCTTCTCTTTTCCATTCAAGGAAATTCACCTTCTTCAAGAGCTTCTTCTCATGAAACTTTTAACTTCCTCATGATTTCTGCCTACCTACAACTATATATAAAAAATAAATGAAATTATAAAACAAATTAGAGGGAGAAAGAAAGGACATAACCAGACTGAGACTCTAGAATCAAAAAATAAAGCAGTTATGCAAAGAGGTCAATGAACAAGAAGTCAGCCACACAAAATAATGATAAAGATGTGGAGGAAGAGACTGACAATAACCTTTGTTGTTTCAAACAGTGAATTCAAGTACTTGAATTTTAGGGGTATTACAGTTGAGCCCGTATATTGGAATGTTCCTGTAATATTTTTCATCTTATCTCTTTACTGTCTTTTTTGTTGCAGAAAAATTGGAAGATACCAGTCACTTTATTAATGAAACATCCGCATTAGACCTAAAAGGAGCTCAGAAGTTATTAAGTTAGGAAAAGAGCAAATTAAACACAGCTGAAGAAAAAAAACCAAATAAAAGACACTATGGTCGGACCGCAGACAATTCTAAGCAATTAGCATCCCCGTGTTTCATGCTTGCCTCTGCATTACCATCAAACACCTATTCAGTACTTTCACACTGTACAACGTAGAGAATTGCAAATATCAGTCTTCTGCTTTTACTCGTATTTTCGTCACTTGACTTTGTTAACAAAAGGGAGCATTAAACTTTTGTCATGTAAATTGACTGCTAGTAACTGCAGAGATGCTTACATATAGACTTTTCATTTCTACATTCATTTCAACATTCTTGATCACTGCTGTTTAGTGACTGCTTGGGATATATTAACCATCCTTAACTTAAACCCACTGATTGAAAACCCTTCATACAATCAAAACCCCAGTCCCACTTCCAATAGGGTCCACAACCAAACCACTAGCTAGTTCTCTGAATTCTTTTTCCCAAGGTTAGGTTGCAAGACGAATGAATAGACAATAATACCAAGTCAACCCAAAAATTGACCTCAAATCAACTATGTGGAGGTAGGTCAATTATTTAAAATTTGGGTTCTAAACAAGCACAAAATTAAGGTAAGATGTTCTTTCTATGGGAATGATAATTTAACTTTATACCACTGAAGTCATCGACACAGACATTCTCCCGACAAGATTGGAGACCAATGTTTTAAAAACCTTGAAGTGGACACTGGCATGGCATGGATCGTATTTCTATACATGTAAATGCTACAAAGGGGTTTAAACGGAGGTTTAACAAGAAAACAGCGAAAGTTTTACAAAACTAAAATAAAGATTTGACAAGCAAATAACCAACAACAATCATCAAATTACCTAAACATGTGAAATTAATATTCAATCAAGAGTCAATTAATTAAAAAAACTACAAGTAATTTAAATCAAAAATACAAATTAAATAACAAATAAGTAACAAACTACAATAGTAATTAAAAAATCAAGTAACTAACAAGAATTTCTTTTTAGTTATGATATATATCCAAAATAAAAGATGATCAACAACCATCAAGGAAGAGGAGGAGGAGTAGCACACGATTAGTTAAAAGAGAATAAAGACAACATCCATTGGGAGAAGAGTGGGATTCGTGGAGTCCTAATCCATATATATATATATATATATATATATTTGTATATAAACTAATTTTCTGATAGGACATGACCCTAGTTATGATAAGTAGATCCTAAATCTCAATCATTAGATTTACATCTTGTGGTTTGGAATAAATATGAATATTTATTCTTGTTATTATTGTTTTGAATCGAAGCTTTCTTGTTTGGTACCTATCAATATCTTTTAGTTATTAGATGATAGATTTCGCAGATATTTTTCCACTAATAATGCCCAATTAATGGAATTAATTCAAATTTGAAATTTAACAGTAGTAGTTATTTCTAGAAGGACATAGAGTTGTAATTAATTAGAGTATTTTAAGATTAACGGTTTATAATTGGAAGGAGATTTTATACCATGTAAAATTTTAAAATTCAAATTTCTTTAATTCACTTATGCAATTACCAAATTAGTTTTTCTCAACCATAAATGGGAAGAATATATTGACGAATAAAGCACACTTTATGTTTAATATATCTATTAGTTGTAGGATATAATCATCAACATAGTAATATAATGAAATATATAGATTTAGTAAAAAAGTTGAATAAAATAAATAATTAAATAGATCTAGAATTTACTGAATATAATTTAGAATATTAAAATATTAGAAAATTATAAGTTAAGAACAAAGGTTGAACCAATTACACAAACATAATATTTTTAGTAATCACTAAATATAATTTATAAATCTTAGTATATTACAAAAGTTTAGAGTCAGTAACCAAAGTTTAATATAGTAATACAAGATTAATAGATCTAGTAATTACTGAATTTAATTAGTAAACAAAAACTAAAATTCAATAAAAATTGAATAACATATGGAAACTAAATTAATTCAAAAAAATATAGCCATTTGAATGACATTAACCTTATTTCTAAATATGACTAGAGAGAGAAAGAGAAATAACTATTAATTCAAATTAGTGCGAGTTAGCAGTTTTAAATTAGTGTGATTTGGTGGCTACATTAATTACATCAATTAATCATAAATGGCAGAAATAATAGATTTTAATTTATAATTTATAACTACTAAATTAGTAATGAACAGGAAGTTATATTAAATAGATGATTTAGATTAGGACCCTAATCATCCTAAATAGGGTATATGTATCTAAATAGATGATTTGGTATAATATATATACATATAGATAGATATATATTATAATGTGGTTGCTTTGAAAAATACGTTGCTATAATCCATTCCTAAATTTCATTCCTTCAAGTATCGTCTGAGATATATCATACCAAAAGTTAATGTGCATAATCAACTTTCATTCAAACTCATGAGATAATGTTGAACAATTTGTTGTTTAAGTAATTTATTCAATAAATACTAAAAATTTATTTCATTAGATTTCTACAAACAACACCTTATTACATTATTTTGCTGAAAATAACTACAGATCACTTCCAAACAGAAACAATTTCATATTAATGTAATTTAAATTATGAATAAAGTTAAATTCAACTGGTTGAAAACAAAAATTTTCCAATACATTATACATCCTTACAAGAAATTGATGAACATTCAAATGTCAAAAACAAAATTATGAAAATCATTTAGAAACTTCATATTGAATATTTCTCTCCTTTAAACAATGAAAGTTTTAAAAAAAAGACAATGGAACCATTCAAACATATAATATCATTGATTAAATAGAAATATAACGAGACTTAAAAATACAATGAAAGGAACCAAAAAACACGAACACGAGTTTTGTAGAAACTTTCTTCACCCAAGAAGGAAGAGATATGATGCAAAAAGGAATACTTTGTGAATAGATCAAAAACCTTCTTTACAAAAAATGGTAACTACTGACACTTATTATTGGTTTATAGATTATTTAAATTTTAATGCATTAAACTTTGATATAGAAACAAATTCGGAAATATTAGCCTCAAAATAATTATTACACAAGTCCATATCTATAAAAATCCCTCAAATATCTCATTGCATTAATGACAATAGAATCTATTGTGAAATCAATAAAGGTCAACTAAGAGAGTGAAAATTGCCACCTATTAAAACATACCATTAAAAAACACGGGAAACATGAATAACCAACTCATAATAACCAATAATATAAGGTAATAAACTGTTCTAAGTTAATTTCAAAAAAAAATCTTAAATAGAAAACTACTTTTGTGCTATATAAGACGTTGAATTTGTTGACGTGGTCATTAAACATAGTTCCTTCTATAAAGTAATTAAATGGTTGTATTTTTTTATAATTGCAATACTCAAATCTGTAAATTTAGCACAATTAACTAATGAGTTCTACAAAATAGAGAAAGAAATAACTACTGATTGCCTAAAACGTGAGAAAGAATCCTATTAAGATATTAAAATCTAAATTAAAGCGTTAAATTAATCTGTTTTTTAAAAACCACAATATCCAAATCTAAAGGCATATAATTAGGGTCGAACTCTACCAAAAAAATTAGCATATGTATATATAAACGTTCCTTGAGTTGATGATACTACTATTTTAATTTCTAAGAGATGTTTTATTCATATCTAAATGAGTGACTACCTTGCACATATTTGATATGATGTTCTTTCAATGAATATCAGTGATATTCTTTTAAGTTTTCAATGAATTCAACAAAAGTAAGTTTGCTATAGCATGTAAAATAATACATGTATTTTTAAATCTCAAGGCAAGTCCTTCAAGTTGTTTTTTGCAAAATAAAAGTCAAATGTCTTTAAGGCTTTCATAGATCCTTTACCTCTAATTATAAACAAATCTCCCTAAGGACTTAATATTAAGGAATTAGATTTATTGTCTCAAAGTTTCATTATATAATCTCCACAAAAACATAATGTATTTGTCTTCATAGAGGTTTCCTTAGTTTTCACAAAATTTAACCATAATTTCCTTCTTATTTTACTTCGTAAGCATGACGATCTTTCTTCTTTTATTGCATCTCCTGAGCTACTATTATTCATAAATTTACATCTTAAGAATGACACTAAGATAAACAACAAGAAAATTAGAAAACTTCAATTGTCACATACTTCAAATCATTCAATTAGCGATCCTATAGATATTGGTCTCAATATTTTACCATATGGTTTCTTTAATCCAAATTTATATCTACCTAAAAATGATCCTACAAAATTTATCTTGTCATCTGTCCAATATCTTAAGGACTTGCATATTAATATTCAAATGAAATTTGCATTAAGTGATATATACTATATTAATGCAAACTTACATCACATAAATTAAGAATTCTTTGCATATCTTGTATATAATATTATGTTCAGTTTCTAAGTAGTATCCACGTCACTTATTTCGAAACCTTCATACCAGACTTATCAAGTCGTTTTATGTTATCACTAGCATATCATTGGACCTATTTATATTATCTTTATATCATATTTCGATGTAAATTTAGTTTTTAATGTGAAGAATTGTTACTTAACCAAGATACCTTTGAGTTTTTCTTTGTCCATAGATATCTATGTGTAGACACCCCAATTTTACCAATTTTGCAGGATGGGTCTGGTGGTTGAGCTCAAACCCCTTAACTTAGGCCATTTAATTCATGGAGACCTAATTGGGCCCATGAAGGCCCACTTAGGCCCACTAAACCTTGATTGAGCCCATTTGGGCCCACTACACCATTTCACGCCTATTTGACTTCATGCAAGCCTATTTGAGCCCATTTAGCCTCTTTGAACCCAATCAGCCCTAATTGGGCCCATGCGGGCCCACAAGGCCCGCATAGGTCCATTTAGCCCAATTTGAGCCCGTTCGGGTCCACA
>JAMKQA010122485.1:0-13467 GCA_024699735.1 Posidonia australis | reverse complement strand
CTGTGGCTCGGGTGTTGTCGGGTGTGGAGGTATGACACTCCCTCCTGAGCACCGTGTGTGGAGGACGCCCTAAGGAGGCGTACCCTGTGGTGGCCAGTGCGGGTGGGACACGTGCCCCGTAGTTGGTAGCGTCCTGAGAGACAAGACAACCTTCCTAGGGAGGGGTTGGCTTCTGAGGGTTCTCCTGAGAGAGGGGAATCGCGGGACGGTGATCGCTCCTTCACAGGGTGGCTTCACCGTGGCAGTGCAGAATGTTGGGGTCGCTCCTCAGTGGACTGCGTGTAGCCAGAGTTTGGTTGCCTGGCGCCGGGTTTCCCGACTCATTGTGTGTGGTTTTGGCAATTGAGGGCCTTTGCTTGTGGTTTTGGGCTCTACTAGCTCTGGTTTGGGGTTTTGGCCAGTGTGGCCTGGTTTCTGAGGTTTTGAGAAAAGAGTTTGCGAAATGAATTTAAAAGGAAAATAGATTATGATTTTGTTTTCCGCGGTTTTTGTGAGGTGCGTACTGAGTGACTTTGGTCACTCATGCGTTTTCCTTGTGGTTTTGTTCACAGGTGCAGACATGCGATTGGCTTAGCGTAGTGCATATAATCTGGAGTCTGCTAGCCGCACACATAGGTTCTTGGTGGTTAGATATTTTACTGTTTAGCTTTAGTTTTCCCGTAATTTATTTGTTTAAATTATTATGGAAAATTTGAGGCGTGACAACCACATCTGTGGCTCAAGGAAACTGTACGATACATCAAGATGAATTTCTGTTCAACACTCTGACCTCTCACTCCACTGAAGAGTTAGATACCCCAAGGTTCATGTGGAAAAAGGTTCGTCAAAAATTTCTATAATGCCCCAAACCTGGGTACACTACCTAAATAATATCACAAGCAATAACAATGATTATAGTATTAATTAAACAACTACAACTAACTAAGGCTCCCCTCTAGGAACACTGTACGGCTAGTAGCTCCTACATGGGCACTGGAACCGAACTACACCACATGCACTTGAAACCAAACAAAGTACGCGTGAGTGACATCTAAATCACCCTGTATGTGCCCCACACAGAAAACCACGAGAAAACACCAGATTAAACTATTACAAAATGTGGTTCTCAAAATCCATTTCAAAACATCATTTCTTTTTTTAAAACATTTGGAATCTTTATCCAAAACATGCCTTTTTCCAAAAGATGACATTCTCTTTTTAAATTCATGCATCTTTAAACCTTTTTATACATTTCGAGAAATCCACATTCTCGACCAGATCTAGCCTAAAACACAGGGCCTCACAGGGCTCAAACAAAACCATATTCATTGGCTAGTAACTGGTTAAAACAATACGTTTATTCTTTGCTAGAATATGAAGACAAGACACAAGTCTATTTCTATAATACCTGTGAAATTCAATTTTGTAATTATTTACATTTTAATGAATTTATTCCTAGACGGGTGTTACTGTTCTGAGGCCCATTGTGTGGTTTTGTGTTTTTAGGCTTAGGCCTCATGGACCGGCTTCTGATTGAGTGTCCCTGTGTCTAGTTTGGCACTATGCATTGTGGCATTGTGTGTGTGGAACTGGATGTGAGTCCATGTGGGGCCTGCGTTCATGGGCTGGTTGGTGGGAGTGAGTTGGTGAGCTCGTGTGGCTTATGGTAGGTGGGATGCGCGGTTGTGCACGTGCTCAGCTACCACCTTGCATGGCATTATAAGCCCATGCGCGTGGTTGACCAGCTCATCCTTCCTCTCCTCCTCTTTCCCTTTCGCTTCCTGTCCTGAGCACGCCACTTTCCTTCCTTTCCTATCCCTCCACTCGTTCTCTCCCTCCACTCACCTCCTCCTTTCTCGATTCACACACTCTCTCTTCCACTCTCCCTCCCCTATCCCTCTTCCCCTGCTTCTCCCCTCCTCTGTTTGGCGTGCTCAAGGGCTGGTGATGGTGTGTGGTGGTGTGTGGAGCTCCGAAGTTGCATCCCCGAGGTCGAGGAAGCCCCGTGGACGTCATGATCACTTAAGTTGGCCGGAGGATCGCCAGAACACGCATTACAGTTACGCATCTCCAACTCCTGTAATAGAGAGCATGAAAATGGTAGGAATTGATAGGATTGCATGAAATCTAGGTGAATTTATGTTCCTAGAATTTATTGTGATTTTATGAGAATTTATGGAGGCATTTATGGGTGTTTAATGGGGTGGTTGTGTTTTGGGTCGTTTTGACCCTTATGCCTTTGTGATTTTATATCTTGAAGCATGATGAATGGATTTTGGTTTTGTTTATTGGGTTTTAGAGTAGACTCGAGGGTCTAGATCTTATGTTTTATGCAATATTTTTGGTGGTTGTTTGGGGGGTCCGATTGGAGCTCCCACTTTAGGTGATTTCAAACAGTAGGGTTTAGGCCATTTTTTGTTTTTCGCAGAATTCGACATACCGAATCATTTCGGTATGCCATTTTTCTGTCAGTTTTGGTCCTCTGGTTGAAATTTGATCGTTTGATTTTTGATAGTCGTCTGAATCAGGAGATTTTGGTTGACTAAATCATTTTTAGTATACTGATTTTGGCTTGAGTGTTGACCGTTGACCAGATTCGGTCGACCGACGTAAATCGGTCTACCGAACCAGGGATTTTCGGCATACCGAATCTTTTTTCGGCATGCTGAATTTGGGCCCAAATGCTTTTATAAGACGTGGTTTCTGATGGTTTTCCAAATTGGTTTCTTTTGTCCCATTGAAATGGGATTGTGGGCCGTCAGTAGTGGTCCCTCAGGACACCTGATGCGTCGTTTTGCCGAGGTTTTGGAAGAGTTGTCAAAGATATGAAAATGATTCGAAAATAATTTCAAAGAGATGAGTTGGCAGATTTGGAAAATGATTTTCCAAGTTTTCTGTGTACGGTCGAGACAGAGTGGAACTGTATTGTTAAGATCAGGGAATGTGACGTCATTCTCGGGTGGTCGGGCTCGACTCCTTGGTCGAGGTCAGGGGTTGAGATACCTAAGGCTGAGGGGCGTCGGGTCCTAGAGGTATGAGACTCCTTGACTGTCGTCTTGAGGCTAGGGTTGTGGTCCGTGGGTTGAGGTGTCTTGTGGCATGACAGAGAGTTATGATACTCCTACTGTCGCTATGAGCACCAAGGCTCAGGTGTTGTTGGATGTGGAGGTATGACACTCTCTCCTGAGCACTGTGTGTGGAGGACGTCGTGAGGAGGCATACCCTGTGATGGCCAGTGCGGGTGGGACACGTGCCCTGTAGGTGGTAGCGTCTTGAGAGACAGGACAACCTTCCCAGTGAGGGGTTGGCTTTTTGAGGTTTCTCTAGAGAGAGAATCGTAGGACAGTGAATGCTCTTGCACAGGGTGGCCATCACTATGGCAGTACAGAACGTCGTGGTCACTCCTCGGCAGACTGTGTGTGGATAGACTTTGGTTGCCTGGCATCGGGCTTCTCGACTCACTGTGTGTGGTTTTGGCCATTGAGGGCCTTTGCTTGTGATTTTGGGCTAGTAGAGCCCCGATTGTGGTTTTGGTTGATTTGGGCCTGGTTTGAGGGGTTTTGAGAAATGGTTTGCGAAATGAATTTAAAAGGAAAAATTAATTATGTATTCGTTTTGTCGCCATTTTTCTTGAGGTGCGTACTGGGTGACTTCTGTCGTTCATGCGTTTTCCTCGTGTTTTTGGGTTGCAGATGCAGGCATGTAGAGGTTTAGCATAGTGCATAAAGTCCGGAGTCTCGTAGCCGCACACATAGCTTTAAATTATTATGGAAAATTCAGGGTGTTACAATTTCTCGCTGAACCACATATCTTATTTCCACTTTTCTTATTAGTGTTACCTTTATTAGAGGTAACTAGGCACACAAGCAGTAGATGAGGACATCATTTCCCTTACCTCCCTGCATTACTGCGGTGAAGTTCCCCGTACGGGAGGACACTGCCTCGGTAAATAGGCCTCAATTTCATTTCATATGCATGGAGATACGTCTTTTTCTGACGTCTCATCGGTGACCCGAACACTTGGTTCATATACCTAGGCTTAGTCTACACCGTCTCAAGCTTGGTGACCACAGTCATATCTGACAATTATTATCTTATCAATTTACCAACACCAACCCCTCGTGATCCCACACAAGCAAGCACGGTCGTATCTGATAATTGGATTCATTGGAGTCTCATACTCCTACCACATTACCGACACCAACTTCTCGTGGCTCCAGAACACATTATTATTTTCTTTTTTAAAACTTTAGGGTTTTCTTTTCAAAATCATTACTCATTATCTTTTCTTTGCAGAGTCCAAGCCAAACATGACCCTCCATTTGGGTCCCAGATTCAACATCATAGAAAAACCAGGCATTCATATTTACTATTGGTTCTTATGCCCAAAAATCACAAAAAATCAAGCACTTATCAATTTCTTTCATTTTTGGGGCCTCAAGCCCAAAACTATATTCAATTTCATTTATTGAATTCCATATTCCTCCATGTCATTTACATGGGGAATACCTCATTAACACTTGTCCATTATCCATTTAAACCACCTATTTTTCACTTTTCAAATACATTTGTTCATATAGGTCAAGGGTCTGGTTCGGTAAACCGAACCATAATTAGTCGATCAAAATCCCCTAACTCTGTCGTTCGAAAACATTCGGTTGTCCAAAACTACCTGAATTCGATCGATAAAAATTGCACGGGCGTCCAAATTCCTGTCAGATTTCCCCTCCTTGAGTCAAAAATAGGTGACCAATCCTTTTGTCGGTTGTCCAAAATCCCTTGACTCGGTCGACCAGAACCTTTCGGTCATCTGAAGTAGTGGTTTATAGCATATCTGGGCAGCAAATCGGCATATTGAATCCAATTTGGTATACCGTTTTCTACGATTATAGAAAACGACCCAACTTCAGCCGCTCGACTCTTCTTCTTCTTGGGAGTGAGGGGCGGACCCACCAAACACACATCAAAATTCAAGGATAAAACGTGGGGTGTAGACCTTCAAGTCTACTTCAAAACCCCTCAAACCATTCACCAATCCATTAAGCATGCTTTCTACAATAAAATCCTAAAGGCATAGAGCTCATATCATTTCACAGTAGCACGCATATGAAAAATCCATATATACCCACGAAAACGCCACAAATTGGCATGATCTCATCGTAAACATGTAGTCCATCACATTTCATGCGTTCACATAAGTTTTCATGATTTTATCATGCTTTTACGTTATTTTCATGCATTTATTCTAGTTCTAAAACAAAAGGGAAAGGAGGAAGGGAGGGGTCACGTACCTCCTCCGACGAGCTCACTCAACTCTGGTGGGCTTCTCCTCCTCATGACAACGCCTGGCCTTTAGTGACGCACCAACTCCACTTCTTTCTCTCCCCCTCTCGTGCTAGCCATTTCCTGGAGTTACTCTGGCCCCGATCGTGCGCTCCATGCCATGCCCTCTGACCCTCTTAAACCTTTCCACCCTGGTCACCTCCGTGAACCCCGCTGGTCACCACCCCACCAGGTTTGATAAGGAGGAGATGAGAAAGGAGCATGGCTTGTGGAAGAGGAGAAATGAGAAAGAGGAAGAAGACGGGCATGCGAATCGAGGATCACTGTGCTTAGGCTGACCAAGATCCAACCTAGGTCTCACACACACAAACAGGTGCACAGAAAACCAACAAACCTCCACACACCCTTGAAACAACAGATTATCCATTAATAAACCATTTATACAATATTACAAGTAATTACATGGTTTAAAATTAAAAGTAGATAATCAATTCCAAGTGTCACAGTTTCCCCATGTGTTTATGCCTTACAATTACTCCTTTAAGGGCCCTACCCTTATAGTTTCTACTCTAAGTGACACTAGAGGTCAGTCTTTTAAAGATGACAGTGATGGAGAAAAGGAAATGAACTATTCTTAGTCATGGAGTGCCTCATTTGAACATACGCTCCCAAGGGCAACTTCTCAAACAATATCTCCATTATTGGTTAGTTCACATCAACTACCCGAGGGAGAAACCAATCAGGCACGTCTGTTCATGGCACAACATAACCCTCAGGGATAGCCAGAAGTTCACAAATTCCACTCATGCATGGACCCCCTTTCCTAAATTTTCACTAGGGCCCATTAGCTACACTTTCGTCACAAGTTCTAGGGGATACCTACACTATGACACCAAGCCCTATAGTAAATTTTGTAATACAAGACCCATCATTACAATACACCATGCAATATCTTGTAGCTCTAGTCTATCCACCTATCCAGCAAACAACCTAGTCAACCTCAAGTTTCATTTTGCCACACTACATGGGAATAGCCCAACCGCAGTTGCCACCTGTAGTCATGAAACTATATTACATACCGACCCAACCCTCACTAGTCTCACTATAGTACGACAACCCTCGCAATATCAGCCAACTCAAGGGTATCAAGTCCAGAGGCAACAAACTATTCCAAGTCTAGATATCAAGAGGATGATTTCAAAGGCACTCGTAGAAGCAGGGGTTACATCTAAGGCACCAACCAACTTCAACAATTCCAAATTCTCACCTTTCTGTCTTCCACTCAAGTTCAAGATGATGAAGTATGATGGGACTCTCGTGATCCAAGGAATCATCTAGCTACCTTAATTATGGATGCCCTACCTTATCAATTCAACAATGGGCTCACCATATACCTCTTCTTCAAGAGTCTTGAGGGAGAAGCACTGAAGTGGTTTAACACACAGTCACTTCAAAAGAGTGTAGGAGAAATTTCTAAATCAGTATAACCACCACATTCAACACAAGCCTATGATAGGAGACCTCATTGCTGAAAAGATAAAGCCAGATGAGAGTTTTGTCAGTTTTACTAGCAGATGGAGAGACATGGCTAGTAGATCTAGGTGTTACATCCCCAAGAGCCAAGTAATTGAGATCATCACTTGGATTATTTGTAGGTGGCTTCCACATGTACCCCCAACTATACAAGTGCGCCACAAGGGTACTCCATAATACGGATGACTTACCATTCTTAGAGCTTGAAGGGAGGGGCAAGAAGAAAACCTTGAGATACATAGTTGAAGGTGTCATTGGCAACATGGCACAAGTCTCGACTTAGCATGGGCAGAAAGACGGAAAAAATCCCTAATACCAGTATGGGTATCAGGTTCAATACCAAGGTCAACTAGAGTAGTATCAAGGACAACCAATTCAATACCAAGGTCAGCCAGAGCAGTATTAGAGTCAACTAGTTCAGTACCAAGGAGAACAAACACAGAATCAATCACAATACCAATAAGAACAATGCCAGCTTCAACAACCACATTAGTTTCAACAATAGCAACCCCAACAATGTTAGTATCAACAACCTCCAAGTTACCTAGTATATGCTCGACAGGGACGGTCAGGCAATCAATACAAGGGGCAACAATAGGGGTAGAGGAGTTACAATGTCCCTCCACCACAAAACTATGGAGGACCGAAAAGGTAGAACTATCCACCACTTCTTGAGGCATTCCATGACGTATGCGTTCCATGACGTATTCAGGATGTTGGTTGAAAGTGGGGATCTATAGTTGCTAGTGCCCAGGAAAAATCCTCCCAATGCTAATTTGACCAAGTACTATCCATACTACCAAAAGAACGAGTAGACTCTTGTAGAATGTCTCACGACCAAAGATAAGATATATGATTTAAGTGACAAAGGTAAAATCATATGGCCTGTGCTTAAAGAAAGATTGAAGGAAACTCAAGGGGGATAGCATGAGATGCAAATTCATTAGAATCCCATGCCTAGCCACCTGATAGCTCACCTAGAGGCTGAGGACACCCAACCAACAACTTCGAAACTGGTGACCATCCAACACATACAGCAGACCCTGACTTAGAGTGGCCAGTTGAAGATAAAAAGGAACTAGATGCACTAGTGACGCTGGCTCGAGAAGTGAGGTCAGAAGAGGACTAGAATGCACTTAGGGAAGATTCATTAGGATGGGAGGCCCAGACCGACGACACCACGGATAGTTAGTGTAATGCCCCCAATTCCCAAATAAATTAAATAAGTTAAATTACAGGAAATTAAAAACTAAACAGTAATATCAATGACCAGGAACTTATGTGTGCAGCCAGGAGACTTTGGACTATGTACACTATGCTAAAACCCATATGCATGCCTGCACTTGCAACCCAAAACTACGAAAAACAGGTGTGAGTGACAAAAGTCACCCAACATGCATCCCACGAAAATGACGGAAAGCAAAACTATATTAATTTTCCTTTAAAATCATTTTGCAATCATTTTCTTCATAACCACCAAAACCCCCAAGGCAAAACCTCACTAGGCCCAAAATACACGAAAACATGGCCCATACCGGTCAAATCAACATGTAATGGCTCTATTAGCCCAAAACATAGTGAGTCGGGAAGCCCGATGCCAAGCAACCAACTCTAGCCACAAGTAGCCACCGAAGTACACTGCATTGCCATGGTGAAGCCACCTTATGCAGGAGCGATCACCATCCCGCGATTCTCTCACCTAGAGAACCCTCACAAAGCCAACCCCTCTTTGCAAAGGCGGTCTTGTCTCTCAGGATGCCACCAGCTACAGGACACATGTCCCACCCACACTGGCCACCACAGGGTATGTTTCCTCACGATGTCCTCCTCACGGTGCTCAAGTCGGAGTTTCATACCTCTACACTCGACAACACCCAAGTCTTAGTGCTTACGGCGACAGCAGGAGTATCATACCTTCCCTTCATGTCACAAAACACCACAACCCATGGACCTTAACCTCGGCCCTGCTAATGACGGTCAAGGAGTATCCTACCTCCAAGACCAGACAAACACTCGCCTCGGTCTCTTGGCCCCCAACCTCAACCAGGGAGACGTGTCCGACCACCTGAGAATGTCATCACATTCCCTGGTACCGATGATACAGTCCCACAATGTCTTGGCCCACAAACAGAAAACTAGCGAAATCATTTCCAAAATGGGCCGACTCATCTCTTTGAAAACCATTTTATATCTTTGGAAACTCATCCAGAAACCTCGACAAAACGATACATCAGGTGTCCCATAAGACCCCCATTGATGGCCCATGATCCCATCACAATCGGGCAAAGCAAACTAACCCAGAAAATCCATAGAAATCCTTTCTTTCATAAAAATAACTGGGGCCTGAATTGACAGACCATTTTTGATAAATGGAATACCGAAACTTCCAGGTTGGTCGACTGAAAAAGATCGGTCGTCCGAACTGGTATAGGTCAACACTTAAGGCATGAAACGGCATACTGAAAACCAGATTGGTTGACCAAAATCCTTGATTCAGTAGTACGATTTGGTTTGATTGATCAAACCTATACCAGGAGGACTAAAATTGATAGAAAAACGACATATCAAAATGGTCCGATATGCTGTTTTCTGCGAAAGCAGAAAACAACCCTCAGCTACAAGCCCACAAAATCGTCCAAAATGAGACAAAGGGGCGGACCCCCAAAATAAGCACCATAAAATCCAACTAAAACATATATTGTAGACCCTCAATTCTACTCCAAATCCACACAATCAAAACCAAAATCTATTCATCATGCGAGGAGAAATAAATTCGAGATGCCACAAGGGTCGTAAATGACCTAAAACCACACAATGCCATTAATGGCCATAAATTCTACCATAAATCACCATAAATTCACAATAAATTCTAAGAATGTAAATTTACCTAGATCTCATGCATTCCTATCATTTTCTACCATTTCCATGCTCTCTACAATAAGATGGAGAGGTGTGTACCGGAAAACGCACTCTGGCGACCTAATTCCGATCACTGGCCAACCCTGCACCATCGGCAAGCTCACGGGCCTTCCGAAGCCTCATAGGACCTTCAGGGAACCTCATCACATGCTGCCACACCACCGCAAGCCACCGCTAGCCTCTGCTCCAACATGGCACCATTAGCAAACGAGAATAGGGGAAGGAGAGAACGAGTGAGGGAGAGAGAGGGAGAAAGAGAGAGAGACAGGGAAGGAGAGTGAGTGGGTGGGGAGAGATGGGAGTAGGAGGGGAAGGAGTGTGGTGGAGGAGGTGTTTGGGGTCGTGAGGAAGAGAAGGGAAGGAGGAGATGGAGGGTGTGGCGGGTTCGTTGCTTGGCTTGCATCCTTAAATAGCCACCCCACTGGAAGGTACGCAAGTGGTCAACCAAACATCCATGTGCGCCCGCAACAACCAACATAACCATGCACCAAAACCATTCGCTTCCACCCACCATCCCACCCACACATGGGCCCACACACGACCTACACATGGGCCCCTACAAGCACAGTGCCAGTGCCACACGTACAGTGCCAATTACGTATAGTGCTAACCATGCACAAGAACTCACAAATAGAAGCCGACCAACGAGGCCCAAGTCCAAAACCACATAAATGGGCCTCGAAACAGTAACACCCGCTCGGAAATAAATTCATTAAAAAAGTAAATAATTATAAAATGAATTTACGGGTGTTATATGCTAACCACCTTAACTGAAGATTTTGCCCACGAAATCACTAGTAGGCGAAAAGATACGGATACTAGGTTAGGATGGCTTTCTCGCACTCCCACATGGCCTCCTTAGCCCCATAATGCCGCTACCGCACCAAGATTAGTGGAATCACGTTGTTTCACAGCACTTGTTTCTTGTGGTCAACGATTTGGACAGCATCCTCCATAAAGGATAGATCTTTCTAGAGCTCCTTTGGCTGAACTAGAATCACATGAGATGGGTCAGCCAGACACTTCCTCAGCATGAAGACATGAAACACATCGTGCATGGACGATAGCACTAGTGGTAGATCTAGTCGATAAGCAACCTCATCGATATTCTGGGTAATCTGGTACGGGCCAATGTAGTGAGGATTCATCTTCCCATGCTTCCCAAACCTTATGACACCCTTGGTTGGTGACATCTTCAGGAACGCATAGTCTCCAACTAGAAACTTTAGCACTTTCCACCTCCTGTCGGCATAACTCTTCATCTAACTTTGTGCAGCCAACATCTTGTTACGAATTAGATCAACCTTGTCGCTGTACAGTTGCTCAAGCTCAGGATTGATCAATTGACGCTCAACCACCTCACTCCAGCAAACTGGCGATCTGCATGGCCTACCATACAAAGCTTTGTATGGCACCATCTCGATGCTCGAGTGATAGCTGTTATTGTAGGCAAACTCAATCAGCGATAGATGGTCCTCCCAACTCCCTTGCAAGTCTAGGGCACATGCTTTGAGCATATCCTCCAGTGTTTGGATAGTCCTCTCTATCTGACCATCCGACTAAGGATGGAATGCTGTGCTATAGTTGAGCATTGTGCCAAAGGCCTCTTGTAGAGTCCTCCAAAACCTTGAGGTGAACCTCGTGTCTCTGTCAGACAAAATGGACACTGGAACACCATGTAGCCAAACCACCTCAGACACATACAACTCTGTCAAGTGGTGCATCAAAAGCTTCAGCCGAATGGCCAGGAAGTGAGCAAACTTGGTTAGCTGATCTACGATCACCCACACTGTGTCGTTTTTCCTCTGAGTATGTGGCAAATCAGTCACAAAGTCCATGGAGATATGCTCCCACTTCTACACAAGAATATCCAACAGCTGCAAGGTCCCTCCAGGTCTCTAGTACTCTACCTTGACCAACTGGCAGGTTGCACACCTCACCACATGGTCAGCAACGTTCCTCTTCATGCCAGCAACCAAAAGTTCCACTTTAGGTCATGGTACATTTTCGTGCCCTGGATGAATAGTGTACCTAGATTGATGTACTTCATCAAGCAATCTCTGCCTAGCCTCCTCTTGTTGGGGCACATATAGACGCATATCATAACTCAACTCTCCATATGCCCCAATAGAGAAGTGAGGCTCTCCACCAGCCTCTAGCATTCCAAACACAGCCTGAACAAACAGATCCAACTGTCGACAGGCGATGATAAACTCCACCATCATGTGACGAACAAACAGGTTGGCCACTAGGCACTAATTGTTCCTTGAGCTTGCCGCTTCGGCTTGTGGCTCACCAGATCCTCTAGCATGGTCCACTCCATGACCATCCGCTCGCCAACACGTGCATACACTGACTCAAAGCATCGGCGACCATGTTGGCCTTCACAGGGTGGTAGGACAGACTGAAGTCATAGTCTTTTAGATACTCCACCTACTAGCGCTGCCTTAGGTTGAGGTCTCTCTGCGTGAAGATATACTTCAAGCTCTGATGATTAGTGAAGACCTCAAACTACTCTCCATATAGATAGTGTCGCTAGAGCTTGAGGGCAAACACTACGGTAGCTATCTCCAAATTGTGGGTCAGGTAGTTCTTCTAATGATCCTTCAATTGGCATGAAGCATATGCGATAACATTGCCATGCTGCATTAGAATACACCCCAACCTAACACTAATGACGTCACTATACATAGTGTAACCATGCCGTCGAGGATGGCAAAAATACATGTGTGCATGTATGCCAAAGTCGGTAAAGCCACGACAAAAATAAATAAAATGCAAGATGCAGGAGTCGCCACCTAGTCTATTCAAATGGAAGACGAGGAAAACCATATAACATGAAAATCATGCAAAACAATCAAAGAAAAGTCTTCGTAAACCAGAAATGCGGGTAAGGATCCCTGTTACGTACGAGGAAGGTGTTGGGCACCCTCGTACGCCCGATAAATTGGTCTTTCTATTGATTTCTCTTTTGCTTAGGGAATGTCGGCTTTGCAGCCTTTGCTGTACGCCCGAGGGCGATATGCTATGCCATGCTTGTGTGCTGTCTAAAGTATGGGTGCATGATGTGTAGGGGTGTGTCCTAATGCTCAGAAATATCGCTCGTATGCCGGGACAAGAGTTGATGCAATAAGATTGCATAATAAGATCAAAAATCTAATATCTTGAGCGATTTATCATCCTTGCTTTACTATATGCTTAATGCAATCTAAAATGTAGGAAAACTGCTGAAAACAAAGGTGTGCCTTCTTAATGCATCAAGGAAGAAAGCCAAAGAAAAACCAGACGTGAATCAGGTCGAGAAAGCAAGCCAAAAGCAAATAAAAGCCTACTGTGTGCTACTGAAAGCAGGCCAATGAGCCTGCTTGGTGCGCTAGACTGGTGCTCCAGTCTGGTGAGTCCCCTATGTGCGTCTATGTGGGCCAATAAAATATGCTGAGGGAAAACAGAAAGCCATGTGAAGCCAAAACATCAGAGGATGCACTCTGGAAAAGTATGAAGTAGAGAATCATTCTGTAAAACTTGGAAAACATGCATTAAAAGTGCTAGAGATGCAAATGCAATGACTATGGACCTTGTGCTCAAGGGCCAGTAGCCTCACACAAGATCCAACCTATTTAAGCTAGATGAAGGATGCAGGATCCAGTTAGGCCATTGGATCATGGGCTGATGCACAAGTCTCTCCATGTAGGAGTAAGGTGCAATCGGCCTACCAGATTCAGCCTAGAACTGAATATCAAAATAGAGAAAACA
>JAMKQA010122484.1:0-13129 GCA_024699735.1 Posidonia australis | reverse complement strand
AAATCAAAATTTAAAGTTTTTTTATCATTTCCATGGACTTCCGTAAATTTACCGCGTTTCCACCGACATTTCCACCGATGTCCGACACGTTTCCTATTTTTGTCGGACCGAAGTCCGACACGAAACCGACATTTGATTCTATGGAGACAGTGACGACAGAGTCAATGACCTTTAGCTATAGGAGCCTATCATAATTAACCAACGAGATAGTAATTGTCTGCTCATCACTGGTAGAAGTGACTAGTATAGACTTAGTAGTAACATGTGTAGAGGAAAGACGGTCATACAAGTCTCAACACCTGTCAACTCGATAACCTGTCCTGCCATAGTGAGTGCAACGAAGACATCCTCCAATATCAATACAACTACGACCACCTCTACGAAAACCACCACGCCCTCTACCACGTGTAACTACCATAATAGACTGATCAGAGACTAAAGAGGGAGTAGCTGTGGAGATATGCAAAACACAAGTAAAGGTCGTCTACAGATCTGGTACACTATCAACTCCTAGCATCTGTGATCTAAAAACTAAACTCTGAAACAGACTGAAAAGGTAAGTCGCCACAGCTAGCTCTTCTCGATACTATCTCATCTAAGTGATGTCAGTAGTCAAAGATTGGTATACCTCAAGCTCATCTAACAAAGCCCTCAATAATATAAAATACTCTGGAGCAGACAAATCACTTGACGAAAAGTGAATAATTGTTCATATACCTCAAAAACACTGAATATATTCTTTTCCTAACCACAGGTGAAACACAGGGTATTCCTATATCTTTTTGGTAGGCCTCAGTATCATAACTCCCCTAGCCACGGTAAGCTCCATACTATTGATCATTCAAGAGATAAAAGCTACATCATCCACGAACCGATCATCATATGTGACGTCCTTGCTATTTAAAGGAGGTTTAATGAGATGACTAATTTTGCAATGAACGATGATAAACATCTCAAAACTTTATGCCCAAAGTAAATAATTTGTGCCATTTAGTTTTTCAAATGTTCCACTGAGGTACTATACTAAAGATTCACGTGTAGCCATGATAAACAGAATAATATATGATCTGATTTTACAAGACGGGTGAAGAAAAACACCTAATTTGACGTATAGACGGCGAAAACAACTTACAATCGCCTACCGGAGACACCAATATGCAGTCCAAAAGCACAAACACTAGTAAATATCAAGTATCCACACACATACGAGGAGAAGGAGAGACGAGAGGGCCTCCACCATGGTCGGGACACCGAACGGTGGCAACGAGGGGCTGGACTACCCTTCCGGCGAGGATAGGGGCCACCAACGCCCCCTACAGCTGCTTCAGTAACAGTCGACGACGGAAGATGGGACTTGGAACAACGACGGAAGAGGGAGACGTCAGCAGGAGGATGGCCTAAAGCTACCGACGGCGACGAGTGATGACAGATCCGACGTCAAACGGCGACAAAGGTGGCAACAGCAGGGTGGTTGCCAGTGGGTGGTGGTGGTGAGGAGAAATTGGGGTTAAAACCCAAACTCTGGTACCATGTTGAGATTACAAGAGAATAATAGAATCTAATGTCATTCAGTAGAAAAGAGTTACATATTTACATGAGTTAGAAGATACCCTAGATTAAATGAATATCCAATAATCCAACAACCCAACACACCTAATACAGATAATAAGATAACTCTAATATAACTCTAATACTAAATATTACAGTATGCATCAGCTAGTACATAGTGGAAGTGTTGCGCTCGACAGGGAAATTATTGTTTGTAAAATAAATAAAGAAAACCTTAGACATAATCCATCTTCAATGTGTGTGTGTGTGTGTGTGTGTGTGTGTGTGTGATTGTGATACAGATTAACAGAAATACATCCATATTAGAAAATGAACCTTTAAATCATGCTCTGATTGCAATGATCTGGATGAAGTCCTGTCATAACACAAGATCCAAAAGGCTTCTCATGGTTCAACTAGAGTCAGTGCTGGATACTACCAGCACTGTCAATACGACGATGAGAGCTGATCTACATTTTTTTTTCTTATTATGTTCTTAGGTAATTAGATATGAGTCGCAAGCTTGAAATTGTATGAGAATTTGGAAGTTAGTATGCAGAACTTCCTCAACAAAAAACTTAATATGCAGCACATTGGAACAAAATGACAAAAAAAAAAATGATAGGTCCAGCCAGATCTCAGCAGGAAATCGTATTCAAGTTAACATCTGAACTGTTGACCAAATGCAAGAATAGCAAGAAAGTGAAAACAATGATACCTTCTGAAAAAGTGAAAATCGAAAAATGGAAATTCCCACTGGTGATGATAGTAAATAGACATAAGCTGCAAATAGAAAAAATAAGAGTACCTCCCCATTTGCCACTGTATGACCTATTGATGGACTGGCAAATCCTGCAACTAAGACTATATCACCAGCTCCTGCACTGTCAATCATGAACATGCTTGTGCCCTTCTTTTTCATGAGCTTAGTAACCTACATTGGCGGTATTTCCAGTTACTTAACATGCCTTGAGAGCTTAACAATGCAGCTATAGAGTTTGCAACATCGCCACTTACAAGGAAAAGAAAATTGTATGAAAGACGGTGAGTCATTAATGGAAAATCAGATATTTTAATAAAATTTATGAACCTTTCCTTCCTCAATTTTCTGGATGCCATCATCTCTGCTACGAATCGCATGTAATTTATCTCCAACATGAATAATTCCAGAACATATTCGTCCAGTCAATATTCTTCCAAGATAGAAATCACGCTCCATCATCGAGACCTGAAAATGACTGTATAACTTTTGCCAATGTCCCCTCAAAAGAGGGCATGAATATAATCATGATAGAAATATACAAATATTCTAAATATATTTTGAGAAAAGATATAATCTAAACATTGAAAGCTAATTTTCCTTCCTTAAAAATACATACATAAAGGACCTAGACCTGATTCTATCATTTTTAATACAGGATACGACCTACTATGTAGAACAAAGATGGGTCTTAGTTTGGCTAATCTCATAAGGAGATAAAATCGATACATAGAAAAAGAGAAGAGTGTTGGTGGGTGTTTGTAATTGTGGAGTGCTCTAGCACTATGAATAAAGAACTTGACCAGCTTTTCCAAAGAACTAGGATACAAAAAAATTGTGGAGGACCAAGAGAAAAAGAAAAGAAGATAATTCATGAAATTACGAAGCTTCTGTCCAAAGTCATGATCACAGAATGGTGGTTATAACCATGTTTCTAAATGTCGATTTCATGTCGAATTTTGATAATTTGAAAAACAAACACCTATCAGGAAAATATTGGTATATCGGAATCATGTCGGTGGAAACATGATAAAAAAAATTTACATTTGTTTAGAAAACTTCCATTTCGATATCGTGTTAGAATCATGTCGGTAAATTGAAAATAAGACACGTGTCGGTGAAATTTCGACGACATACGTAGACATTTGGTACCATGGTTATAACTGGGAAGGAAGGATTGTCCCAGAAATGGGAGTCAGCATTGAGATGGGAATAGGGTTAGTTATTGCCTTCAACATTTCACCTATAGAAGCCACAACTACTGTGCTGCTTCAGCACTCACGCCTATGTGGAGTAGTTACCTCTTGCAACAGATGGACTCAAGAGTAGATTAGAAGATGATAGGTATGCAACCAAGCCAAAACTTATTGTAATGCTTCACGAATGTGAGCCCAAACAAGAAAATAAATGAAAGAAGAGATGTTGCAAACCCCACATAATTGTTATCATGTTCTCCATGCACTCATATGATTTAGTTGTCTGCTATTTTGGTTCTTGAGAAGGAAGATTCCTTGATTTTTTATTATTGCTGAGATCTCATTTCTCCCAGTACAACACTTGTAGAAATGAACGTAGAGTCAATGAAATCCACAATCTCAAACAAGGCATATTTGCTTGAAAATTTATTCTTTATGGTTTCAATATGGTGTTTCAATTCAAAACTAGCAGTATGATGCTATCCTCCCAATTTTTTGTAAAAAAATCTTAAACAAACCTTTTCACAACTCTCCTGTTTATAGGCAGTTTTCAGACAGGTATTTGCAACTGATTATTTGTTTTTTTTCTCTAGATTCTAGCTTCCAACCATACATGATAAAATACATAGGCATCAAGCAATGCTCAAGGCTCAATAACAGGGAGCTTCAGAACATGTTCTTAGGAGACGGGTTTCTCTTTGGCAAACACCGTACAAGATGTTAGGCAGTACCTCATTGGAATAAGGCATCGTGCAAAGAGGCTGAGGATGAGGAATGACTTCAGATGAGACACAGGAGTGTGCTGTTGTGGTTTGACTGGAAGAGCTGTGATAGTTTTAACATGAAGATTCTTTTTTGGAACATCGGAGGACTGAATGATGAGACAAGTGTAGGCTGGTGAGGTCTACAGTTCAGGGAGCCAAACCAATTGTGATATGCTTGCAAGAAACCAAAATGGAAACAGTTACTTTATTTGTATGTATGTCAACGGGGGAAAGTATCTCAGTGAATTTGCCTTCAAGAAATCGGCTAGCTCTGCAGGTGGCATGCTTACTATGTGCGATGGGTCTGAATTCATTTGTACAGATAAGATGGTGCTCACTTTTAGTTTGTTTGTTGCTCTGCGAAATCAGCTTGACAATGTAGAATGCAGTACCCTGAATGTGTATGGTCCTTGTGAACATATTAGAAGACATGCTTTGTAGAATGAGATCAGGAACTTAGATCAATTTGGTGACTTCAATATAGTCCACCTTATAGATGACAAGTGAGGTAATAATAGCAAAGTGATGACAGGAATGACGGAATTCAATTTAGTCCTCATTGAACTGGAATGGACAGAATTGTTGGTTGTAGGTTGTCAGTTCACAAGTGTCATACCAGAGGACTCTATTGGTGATGCATGGGTTTAAGGTGTGTTTTGATAGCCCAGAGCGTTGTAGCTGTAAGTTTTCGTTTTAGGATTCAATTTCCACTCGATTGCATTTTTGGTGATCGAGTTGTGAACCCAATTGGATAAATTGGCGTTTGATTACCTCTAAATGTAATATCGTTCTTGGGTAATCAAAGAAAATTTTATTGATGCTTCTCTCTTTAAATTCCCTATTTTGACATATTGTGTCTCATGAGTGCATGGAAACGACAAACACAATTGTGATCCATGGCAACACTGTATTTGGACAACCACCTTATGACAGCACTGTTTATGAATAATGCCACACACGAGACTCATATTAAAAGGAAAGAAAGAGATGATGATAGGCATTCACAGTTGAAAGATTGAGGAAGAACTTGAGAGAATTTGAGAGGAAACTAGAGAGAAAGAGACTAAGTTGTTGTTGTGGTTGCATGAGTCGTTAATCATCGTAAATTGTGTGTTGCAGCCAACAATGTCATTGCACTACCGTCATCGTGAGTGGTTGTTGCTAAAGGTAAAGTTACTGTGCTGTGCGGCCGTGTGAATCAAGTTTCGGTGAAAGGTATACGCCTTACCCCGATATTGCTTCATTTATTTAATTTTATACATAGTAGTTATAATTGTGGCTTAGAATTCCATGTGAGATTTCGATGATTTTGGGATTTTATGTTGGGAATCCAGCTTGTGGCAGCTAAAGGTTGTATATGGTGGATTTTTCAGTGTAAAAATCCTTATATGTGTATTTAGTGTTTTATGATTTAATGAGTTATTATGGTATCTTTTATATGATTTTACAATGAATTGTTTTGAATTTTACTGTAGTTTATGTTCTTAATGTGATGTATGAAGATTTCGTAGTATTTGAGTGTTGGTTTCAAACAATACATGCTTGGGTTTCTTTGCAGTAAACTATGGTTGGGTTTTGAAATGTTTAATGGTGTTCTAATTTGATTTTTAAAATAATTTTTTTTTTAAAAATTGAAAAAAAATACATAAATTTTGTAAAGATTTTGGAAAAAATGTTTTTTGAGATTTTGAGAGACCGAGAGGTCGAAACTTCTGATCGACAAACCAAGGACGATTGATACTCCTAGATGGTCAAAAGCTAGTTGCCTAGGATGAGATTTGTGTGATTTTGTCGTAGTTTTCAAAAAACCAAAAGGATCGTAAGATCGTACTACCGGACAAGAGTTGATACCTCTAGAAGGTCAGATACAAGTTTGAGGTTAAGGTCCTTGATTTTTAAGGAACCAAAAAACCTTAAGTGAGAGTCTGCAGACCAAAAGTGAGGTCGAGACCAAGAGGACTGAACAGTCTAGCTGACGGACCAAAAATGAGTGATACCTCTGGAAGGTCGAGAGCTAGATGAGTAGACATAAGGTCTCAAGGAGTTGTATTGATTGGATTAAGAGATAAAAAAAGTTCTTTGAGTGGTCGGATGTAACAATCCCAAGGACATCGAGAGGAAAAATCATGTTTGTTTAGTCATTATATGGACAAATTAAGGATTCTTAGAATATGAACCTAGGACGGAGAAACTCCTGCACAAGATAACTTATCCGTGGCAATGTAGTACACCTTAGTGACTGTTTGCCGCTAATTTCGATCGCTTGAGCTTGAGTAACTCCACAAGTTTTTGGACTAAGTGTGTGTGTATGTGTGTTTGTTGAATTTATGTTAGTTTTTATAATGGAAGAAAGATAAAGACTATTATTGCTATTAGATGAAGAGAGTTACATATTTAAAGGTTTAGAGGATATTCCATTAAATGGATATCCAATAACCCACTAACCCGTACATACTCAAACTCTAACTCTCTAACACTCTCCCTCAAACTGAAGCATAAATATCAAAAAAGCCCAACTTGGTATATAAAGACCTAAATACACTACTACTCAAATTCTTAGTAAAGATATCAACAAACTGAGTGTGTGGAGTAAAAATGACCCGTTTCAACACTATATCTCTCACGTAGTAATAGTCGATCTCGATATGTTTGGTGCGTTCGTGGAAAATAGGATTGTTAACAATAAAGATTACCGCATGATTGTCACAGAACATTTGCATAGGTGCCTTAAATGATAGACCAAGCTCAGAAAGAAAAGATCTGATCCACACCATCTCATATGTAGTCTGAGCCATAGACCTGTACTTTCCCTCTACACTAGAACGAGACACCACATTCTGCTTCTTGCTTCTCTATGTTACAAGATTTTTTCTTACATAGGTACAAAAACCAGAGGTTGATTTTCTGTCTCTTTTATCACCTACATACCCTAAGTCTGAATATGCTACTACATCAACATGTCCATTCTTTTGATATATCTAGCATTTCCCTAGAGAGTTTTTCACATATGCAAGTACTCTCAAGACTCCACTCCAGTGAACCTGCCTTAACTCATGCATGAACTGATTCCGTAGACTAACAGCATATGAAATGTATGGTCCAATCACTGTCAAGTAAATAAACTTACCAATCAATCTCCTATACTGACCTGGGTTATCCAGCAACTTAAAACCCGTATCCCAAAGTGGTGGTGACTGTTCAATAGGAGTGCTCTCTTGGTTGCATCCTAAGAATCCTGTCTCCTGAAGAAAATCGAGTGCATACTCTCTTTAAGATAACATCATTTTCCTACTAACATTGGCAAACTCAATACAAAGGAAATATCTTAGTCTGTCCAAATCTTTTATGGTAAAATGGGTTGCAAGATATTCTTTTACCACTTTAATGCCTTCTTGGTCACTACCTGTCACCAAAATATCATCTACATATACCACAAGTAACACACATCCTTGTTCAGACCTCCTGTAGAAGATTGAGTGATCAACAGCATATTTTTTGAAACCTCTTTTCATCACCACTTGGCTAAATTTCTAAAATCATGCTCTTAGACTCTGCTTTAAACCATAGATCGCCTTCTTAAGCTTGCATACTCTGTTCTCTCCCTGAGCAACATACCCTGAAGGTTACTCTATACGAACAGTCTCCGTAAGATCACCGTACAGGAAAGCATTTTTAACATCAAACTGCCATAAATTCTAGGAATTATTAATAACCACAGACAGAACAATCCTGATGGAGTTTAAATGAGCCATTGGAGAAACGATCAAATCATAGTCAATGATATAAGTTTGAGTGAACCCCCGAGCTACCAATCTGGCTTTGTAACAATCAAGTGTGCCATCTGCTTTATATTTGATAGTATAAACCCAACGACAAGTGACTACTTGAACTCCCACAGGACAAATCACTAACTCTCAAGTACCAAGACTGTTAAGGTAACTACCTCTTCATCCATTACTGTCTTCCATTAGGGAAGTAAAAGTACTTCCTGGTGATTCTTAGGAATAGATTGTGAACAAAGAGACAAAACAAAAGCACGAAACTGTGGAAAGAGAGAATCATAGATAACAAAATAGGAGATAGAATGAACTGTGGAAGAACGACTATCTTTCCTTAATGCAATTGGCAGATGTAAATCACTTGAGGATGGATTTACATTAGAGGAAGAAGATGATTCTACCGTTGGTGAAGGTGGTGGTCTCTGGCGACGTCGATATACCTGTAAGGAGAGGGATCTACTGCAGTAGGGTGGACAACAGTGGGTAAAGGAACAACCTTAATGATTGACTCCCCCTCAAAACCAGAGTCACCATAATATGCCAAAGACTCAGAATCAACAGACACAAAATATCTACCAAAGAGTGGATGAAAACACCTATATCCATGTTGAGTCCTAGAGTATCCCACAGACATACTTGATTGCCCAAGAACAAAGGTTACACACCCAAACATTCTAGGAGGCAAAGAAAACAATGTGGCATTTTTCTTAAGACGTCTAAGGAGAATTTCACCCCCAAGTGGTGCAGAAAACATCCTATTGATGAGGTATGTGGCAATAAATACCGCATCAGACCATAAATATTTAGGTACTTTCATATGAAACATGATTATACGAGTAACATCAAGAATATACCTATGCTTTCTTTCTACTACCCATTCTGTTAAAAAGTGTGTGGACAAGAGGTTTGATATATAATGCCTAAAGATGCACAATAAAACTCAATTTTGTTCTGGACAAACTCCAATGCATTATCAGTATGCAAACATTTAAAAGTAACATCAAAGTATTTTTTTATTTCTGAAATAAAAACTTTAAGTACATCAAAAATATGACCACAATCTTTTAACAGATATACCCAAGACATCCTAGAGTAATCATCAATAAAAACAATATAGTATCTATGCAATATAGTATCTATGATCAGACACAGATAGGACTCTAGAAGAACCCTAGATGTCACAATGTACTAATTAAACATGGTAGAATTGGACATAAGGCGCAACTACTTAAAGGAAGTACGATGGTGCTTTCTCAACTAACACAACTCACACTCAAACTGGGAAATAGTTATCCATGGCAAAGCTTGCTGAAGTTTCTAATGAGATGGGTGATCCAGCCGGAAGTGCCATAGAGATGACGGCTCTGAAGTAGACGCTACAAAGACTAATCCTTGAGGTATCTCGTCACCAACTAATAGGTACACACTATTGCCACGCTCACGACCCAAACCAATCCTCTTCTCCGTCCGTAAATACTGAAAAGTGCAATGAAATGGGAAAAAGGTCACACAACAATGGAATGTTTGGTAATCGCACTAATCGAAAGAAGATTCTCAAGAAAATCAGGTACATATAACACTTTATCAAGAGAAAGGTGTGAAGAAGTCTAGACAACTCCTTCTCCAGAAACTGGACAAGAACGACTATCAACAATAGCTACAAATTTAATGTCGGATAACTAAGAAAGATGGGTAAAAAGGATTTTTGTATCTAATATATCGAAAGAGACACCAGATCCAAGAAGAGTTCTTAGAAGCTAAGAAAACACTAGTACCTGTGAAAATAGAGTACGAAACAGTAACGGTGGAAGTAATAACCTGAAACTGTAGGAGCTTGTCATAATCAACCTGTAAAATGGTAACTGTCTGGTCCTCACTAGTAGCTATGGCTAGTGTAGAGTCTGTAGCAACATATGCAGATGAAGAAAAGGAAGGTCGACCATATAAGTCCCAACATATCTCAATACGATATCTAGTCCTGCCACAATGGGTACACTTAGAGCACTCCCCAGAATCTGCACAACCCCAACTACGAGAACTACCGCGTCCTCGGCCACGAGTAGCCACCATAGTAAAATGGTCTGAAACTGAAGAAGTGCCTGTGGAGATGCGGAGAACCTGAGCAAAAATGGTCTACAAATCAGAAACACGGTCAACCCCTAGAATCAAACCTCTAATCTAAGAACTGAGGTCTAATGATAAACTAAATAGATAAATTGCCACTACAAGCTCCTCCCGATACTGTCTCATCTGTGTAATGTTTGTCGTCAAAGGCTGATATACCTTAAACTCGTCAAGTAAAGAGTGTAATAAGGCAAAGTATTCTGGAATAGAGTGGTCTCCCTAACGAAAAGTAAACAACTGTTCATAGACCTCAAAAACTCAAAAGATGCTTTTCTCATGGCCATATGTGAAACAAAGGGTATCCTAAATCTTTTTAGCTGGCCTCAATATCATAACTCCCCGAGCCACAACAAGCTCTATACTATTTACCATTGAAGAAACTATAGTCGCATCATCTACTAACCAGTCATCATAAGACACATCCTTGCTATCCAGAGGAGACGTAGTAAAGTGGTTGATTTTTTGGTGTGCAAGGATGAAAGTCTCAAAACTTCGTGCCCAAAGTAGATAATTTTTGCTATTTAACTTTTCAAAAGTGCCACTAAGGTTTTTCACAAGTGATTCATGAGTAGCCATGATCAACCAAAACAAAACACAATATAAATGGTCTAATTTTGCAAAAAACAAGATAGATTAAAACTGATTTGACTTATACGGGACTGAAACACCACAAAAACCGCCTCAATAAACACAACATCTAGAGGCACAAACTGTGTGTATTTCACGTATCCACCCACATAAACAAGAAACAAGACGAGAAAAAGGTCTACGACATGACTTAGGCGTCAAACGGTGGAAAAAATGGACTATACGGCCCTTCGACGAGACGGAGGTCGTCGGAACCCCCGCTAGTGGCGACCGGAATGGCCGCCATCGGCTGCTGTAGTGGCAGAAAGGACTGAAGGTGGAAGAGGAGGTGGCGGGAGGGCTGAAGGAGACCTGGACTAGCCGGCAGTGGCTAGAAAACGGTGCCAGTGACGGAGGTAGCGGTTTTCAACGGTGGCGGCGCCAATTTCCAGCGTGGTGGCTAGAGGTGCAGGTGGACTAGGGTTTAGGCCTAGGCTCTGGTACCATGTAATGGGAGAAAGATAAAGACTTATTACTATTAGATGAAGAGAGTTACATATTTAAAGGTTTAGAGGATACCCTACTAAATGGATATCTAATAACCCACTAACCCGTACATACTCAATATGTTCTAACTCTCTCAGAATTAGATCTTGCATAAAGTAACTATTTCAAGTATGCATAAGAGATTTAAAAAATGCACGTATTTTGGTTATGAAAAGAGAAAATGAGTTTTCAAAGACACATTTAAAAAGAATTTTATGCTTGTTTATAATAGTATCTTGCAAGTTTGGAATCTTTGCAGGTTTTGAACTAGATGCTATCAAGAAAGGTATTCATGTAACTTGGGAGCTGAGTGTCAACAATGTTATTTCTGGTTTGTTGTTTTTAATGGTTGGTATACATGTACTGAGTGATTATTAGATGTCACTCACGTGCGTTTTTGATGATTTTTCTTACAATATACTAGAGTTGTAGTCCAATTTAGTGCATATAGCAGAAGTTACGTAGCTGCACACCACAAATTCTCATTAGAGTTAGGATTTGTTTAGTTTATTTATTTATTTAAATTTCTTGCATTTATTTTTAAGTTATTTATTTAATAATAACTCTAAAAGTGTTTAGATTTTTAGGATGTCGCGTATAGGGTCGTGACAACATGGTCAAATTTCCACTAAAATCCTTCTCTTACAAAACTTGACAGATTTTTTGTGACAACTGGTTAGATAATCATTGGCCTACATCAATAGTTCATTATGTATAAAGAACCACATCAAATCACATGCTACTATTATTTTCTTCTGAGAATGAGATTGATTGGGGCCCTATACCTTTCAAATTTGAGTCCATGTGGTTTGATGTGGACAATTTTGATGGCCCATTCCAAGGATGGTGGATGGAAGTGAGCGAAAAGGGCATAACTAGTTTTGACTGAGGTTGGGGCTCCACTAGAAGATTCTACACAAAACTAAAGTGAGTGAAAGAGAAAATGAAAAAAGGAACAATTAAGGACTTTGATTAGTTTGGCAAAGCTTCTAAACTTCTTTGTAATAAATTTAATGACCTTGATACAAAGGAAGCTCTTCCATCATGGACAAAAGTAGATAAGGAGAACAAAGAGGCCCTCAAAAAAGAGTTAGAAACATGGCACAAGCGAGAAGCAATTACATGGAGACAACGATCAAGAGCCCTTTGGTTGAAGGTGAAGAATTGAAATACAAAATTTTTTCATAAAGTGGCAAATAGAAGGAAGAGAACAAATTCTCAGAGTCTGACAATCGTTGATGGCATTCTTTTGAGTGACAAAGAGGAGATAAGAGTAGGGTTGCAAAAGTTCTTCATAGAACATCTTAAAGTGAAGCCACACCTGCAATTGAATTATAGTCTAGTAGGATTGAACTTAAATAAGTTATCTGAGCATGAAGCCACAGCCTAGGAAAGACCTTTCATGGAGGATGAGGTGCAGTTTTCATGATGACAGGTGACAAAGCTCCTGGCTTGATAGCTTCTCCAATATAATTTTCCAACAGCTTTAGGATCTACTAAAAGGAGAGATCATGGAGATAGTTGAATTAGAGATTAGGGAAAGAAGTTAATTAGGTTTTGCATTAGAGTAGAGGGGTTTAAATACAATGCATAGTAAGTAAATGGATCTTGACAGGATCCATATACAACAAGATCCATTAACCTATACAACAGGATCCATTAACCTAACTTCTAACACTCCCCCTCAAGCTGAACGGCATAAATATCGATAAGATTCAGCTTGTTACAAAATTGTTTAAGAACCCCATTGCTGAGAGCCTTAGTTAGAATATCTGCCAGTTGATCCTTGGAGTGGACGAACGGCGTAGTGATGACTCTCTTCTGAACATTGTCCCTAATGAAATG
>JAMKQA010122483.1:0-13804 GCA_024699735.1 Posidonia australis | reverse complement strand
TGGATTTTAGGATCTTAATTTTAAGTTTTTAATTAGAGTTTTGTGATTTAAATATGATTATTAATTTGGGATTTAAGATTTAATTAATTGATTTGAAATTAGGGTTTTGAGTTTTAATTAAGGTTTATTTATGGATTTTGAGTTAATTAGAGTTTATTTATGGATTTTTGGATTAATTAGGGTTTATTTATTTATTAATTGGGATTTTTGTGTTTATTTGGGTTTTTAAGTGATTTGATTTGAATTAAGCTTGAATTAGGGTTTTATGGGATTTCAGGTGGATTTTAATCGGATTTTGTGGTTTATGGATTTTATTTGTTAAATTAGGGTTTTATTGGATTTTTAAGTGGATTTTGACTGTATTAAGTGGGCTTAGGTTGACTTGTTTGATTTTAGGTTTAATTAAGTCAGGTGGGTTAGGGTTTTTGTTGGATTTTTAAATGGATTTGATCAAATTTTATTTAATTAGGGTTTTATGGGATTTCGGGTGGATTTTAATCGGATTTTGTGGTTTATGGATTTTATTTGTTAAATTAGGATTTTATTGGATTTTTAAGTGGGCTGGTGTGGACCTAATTGGACTTGTGTGGGCTACAATTTTGGTGGTTGCAACCAGAGCATCAACCGGAGGAGCCTGCTACCAAGTGACTTCAAAATCGGGGTGTCTACACATAGGATAGGAGGGAGCACTACGGACCTAAAGGGAGGCTTTTTGAGATTAAAAAGAATGGGAAATGGAATACCTGAGCGGTGGCTGTTATCTCTCCCGACGGCAGTGTTCTCTGGTTGTTTCTCTTGCTGCGACGGCTCAGTGCTTCTGGGTTGCGGAAAAAGGGATTAAATGGGCGCTCTAGATGAGGGGATTGCTAGGGTCTCTTTGGAGGTGCTCTGGATGGGATTCGCAGTCCAAAAAGCTCCCCGAGCTTTGCGTTGACGACTAGCTTTACACTCGGACAAGGCTTCCCAGGGTCGTTGATCTTCCCCCCTCCAACGGAAAAGCGTCGTTGGATTGGGCGTGAGCTGGAGGACGCTAGCTGGAGGTCACGGGGCTTTGAGATACGCTCCGGATTCTTCGAGAGGTCACCAGAGTTATCGCCCAAAAACTTGGTGTCACCGGCGGTGGAAGCTCACCGGAATTATTTTTGGGTTGCATATGATTTGTGATGAAGGGATGAACTGGGCCTATTGCGCCTGGTTTCTAGGGTTTTCTTCTTTCCTTTTTTTTATTTTAGTTTTGGGTTTTTTATGGATTTTAGGGTTTTGCTTTTAGGTTTTTTAATTAGGTTTTGTCATTTTAATTTAGATTTTGATTTTGTGATTTACGGTTTAATTAATTAGGTTTTTTTCTGATTGTTTTAGGGTTTTTAAGGTTTTAATTATTTTAATTCTAGGGTTTTGGATTTTAATTTAGGGTTTTTGGTTTAATTAGGGTTTTGGGTTTAATTAATTTGGATTTCGAGTTTAATTAGGGTTTTTGTGTTTAATTAGGGTTTTTGATTTAACTAGGGTTTTTTATTAAATTAATTAGGGTTTTTAATGGATTTTGACTTTAATTAGGGTTTTCACTTAATTAATTGGATTTTGAGTGGGTTTAAGTGAATTTTATTTAATGTTGACTTTAATTAGGGTTTTCACTTGATTAATTGGGTTTAAAGTGGATTTTATTTAATTTTGACTTGAAGTAGAATTTTTGTTTGATTAATTGGATTTTAAGTGGATTTTATTTAATTTTGACTTGAGTTAGGGTTTTTGTTTGATTAATTGGATTTTAAGTGGATTTTCTTTAATTTTGACTTGAATTAGGGTTTTAAATGTTTTTTAATGTGTTTTGTTTGGTTTTAATTTTGATTAGGTCAGAGTGGGCTAGTGTGGGACTAATTGGGCTTGTGTGGGCTAGGGTTTTGGTGGTCGCAACCAGAACTTGATCTTGAGGAGTCTGCTATCAAGTGACTTCAAAATCGGGGTGCCTATAGCGACACAACCGCACAACACCAATGCACGACTCCACGCGCATCACCCTCCCCTAGATACCCCATCCTTAGAAAGAGCATCTGGAAGGAATAATACAGACTTGGGGAACTCAGCACAGCCACCCCAAAATAACAATAGACATCTGGGGACTTACCAAGTCATCCAAAGACCACAATAGACATCTGGGAACCCACTAAGTCACCTAGAACAACAACAACACACATCTGAAGACCCACCGAGTCACCTAGAACAACAACAACACACATCTGGGGACCTACCGAGTCACCCAGAGATGACAGACGGATGGAACTCAAAGCATCCTCCGCACCCACCACAAAGACAACAACAACCACACATCCGGGAAGCCTCACGCTTCACCCAGATGCGACAACAGGAAGACGGAGCTGCAGGCATCCTCCCACACCGGCACCAACAACCCAAACAGACGACCAACGACGACCACAGGCTACCAACAACAACAACAAACGCCAGCAAAAACAGACAGCAAACAAACAAACATGCAAACAACAACAACAAATAAACAAACAACAAGTAGCAACAACCATGGAGGGTACACCAGAGGCTGACAACTGTTGCACCCTACCCTTAACAACAAAACACAAACTACCCAACACTGGGTGGTGGCAAACCCCCTTAAAGGGAAACACGTCCTTTGGTCAATTGCTGGAGGTTGCCTAACCCCCTTAAAGGAACAGGGCACCTCCTCATCAAATGCCTTGCCTTCTCACAAGCGTAGCATACCAAGCAGACCAATACACACAACAGACGTGAACAACCTCTAGGCAACACTACTCGTCTAACCACATGCACTGCAAGGTCTCCTACCCTGCCAGTCAACACAGAGTCTTGTTCAAAAAACAACCACCACCACACCTACGGGCAACACAGTGTTTAACCCACGTAAAACTCAGGGACAGCACCACACCACGCTGCACAAAGTTGAGGAAATCCTAGCAAACCACTCCATACGAGCGAACGCTGCTTCACACTTCGCTCCCAACTACTATCTCCCAAGTAGCTCCACCAAATCGACAATCACAAGCTATCCAACCACTAGGAATCATTCTAACAAGGAGTCGACGTCCATCTCCAATTGAGAATGCAGACTGTTACTCCCCAGGTTTCTCGTGGTCCTTCAACCACTAGCTTTGCCGAAACAAAAGCTAGAGTTGAAGACACTCCTCAACACCACGAGTAAAGAAAATCGAGAAAATCAATAAAATCAAGGTATAGGAATGCACGATATGCAATTCTACGAAGTCACCCTACCAAACATCCCTAGGCTAGTGCTCCTAGGTGAACTTAAGCTCTGATACCAACTGTAATGACCCCCAAGTCGCTACCACTAAACCTAGCTACAATTTTCTATTTTAATCATTTGTTTTATCTTTATTATTGACCAACAATTACACTAATAATGCAGCTAAGGTTGAGTACTCTCAACAATAAAATAAAACTACTAAACAACATAAATAAAACGAAACTAACACTCACCTGGATCCATGATGTGTGGTAGTGTGACTCCTCAAATATGCACTAGAAACCAGCAGCTACTATCCTACACCTACCAAAACACACAAAACAAAGCACACATGAGTGACCACTCAACGATCACCCAGCACACACCCCACCTACAACTCGGCAACCTATGCCGAGGACAACCAAGCATAGGCATCACACTCGGATGTCGCTAAACCAAAAGGAAAATCTACCGATGTCCAACACATAAGCACTGGCATCCCTCTCGGATGCCACATCACCAAACCAAGCAGTCTACCACTGCTCGGTAGGCCACAAAAATCACGAAACCATGTCTTTAAAACCATTCTTTTTTTTTCCTTTTCAAAAGCATGTGCGTGCACTTTTAAAACCTTTTATGCATGCCCGAGAAGGCTACTCTTGGCATCCCAAGCCCAAAACCACACCAAAGCACAACAACAGAGACTCTGCATTGTACAACATGGTCTCCTCTGGATCCAAGCACAAAACCAAGCCACTGAGCCGTTGCTCTCAAACTACGGAGCCATTGCTCCCAAAACACTATGCCTCAACAGACGCTAAAGCCACGACCTCCTCTAAGCCTAGAGCCTGATTTCTTGAACCAGAACTCAACATAAAACACAAACACAAATAGTGTGTCGAACTACGCGACACCAAGCAAACAACACTGACCGCAAGTAGTCTACAGAGGAGCAACCAAGGCGTCTGCACTGCCATAGTGTGCCACCCTATGTAAGAGCCAACCACCGTCCGGCGATTCTCCCACCTAAAGAACCTTCACAAAGCCAACCTTTCCTTGGAAGGCAGTCCTATCTCGCAAGATGCTGCCAATTATGGGGCATACATCCCACCCGCACTGGCCACCACAAGCTACGCCTCCTCACGACGCCCTCCACACGGTGCTCAAGAAGGGGTCTCACACCTCCACACCTGACAACACTTGAGTCTCAATACTTACAGCGACAGTAGGAGTATCATACCTCCTCGTCATGCCACGAAACACCTCAACCCGTAAACCACAACCCTAGCCTCAAAATGACAGTCAAGGAATGTCATAACTCCAAGATTTGATGAACCTCAACCTCAAGTATCTCGACCTCCAATGCAAACTGAAAGCACCAGAAACTCTTTCTAAAACTATTTCCAAATATGTACTTTTCTCTTTCCAAAACCCTCTTTTAGAAAACCTTTTTAAAACCATTAAATATCCTTTAAACTCAAGAAACAATGAGCCCAACAGCAGCATGGAAACCAAAGGCCAAGAAACCACAAACAAAAGACAACCACGACAGCTCTCCAGTCAGGCCCAAGCAAAAACACCTTGGGTGCGTCTAGGTTCACAAGCACCATGCTCAACCCACGACCACAACCCAAGAAAACATCAACAAAAACATCCTCTGAGTGTTAAACCCACCTAGAAGACACCATAGCAAAGCAAATACAACCAGAACTATAAGCTCTGGCACCAAGTGTAAGACACCTACTGACTCGTGTCCCTCGGGAGCACAACTAGATCGGCTCAAACACCCAAAACAGTGCCACTGGATACTCCATTCAGTGCATTGCACACAAAACCACACAAGCCTTAGACCTATGAATGCTATCATTATCCCTAAAGTCCAAACTAAATAATCTAGGGAAAGAACCTATTATTTCTAAATAATTTCATCTTTTATTGTACCTATACCCGAGGTAGAATCTTGCTAATTCATTTTAGACAAATCCTAGATCATTCTAATGATTATCTTAATCATTTATGCCATTATATTTATCTCCCCAAGATTTATATATATATATATATATATATATATCTCTTAATACAAGATCAGGGTCTGGATTGGCAGACCAAAATGAAATGGTCGACCGAACTTGGGCTCAGGGCACTAGATTGGTATACCGAAAACCACTCGATCGACCAAAAACTTTTGATTTGGTAGACCGAAAATGTTCGGCGACTGAACCAGGAATTCTGTCAATACTCAAGACTTCTAGAACGGTAGACCAAATCAAGGATCAAGGGGACAATCTGTACCAAAATCGGCATATCAAAATAATTCAGCATGCCGAACCAAGCGACTGTAGTGCACTCTAAAATGGGACCCAAAGTCCAATCCTACAAGCCACCAATCCAAACCATGCAAACAATATATCAAAATGAAGATCTCGACAAGATCTTCCAAACCAGACAAGCAACACCGAGATCCATCAAGTGGGTCTCGAGAAATCAACAGAAAACACAAAGGAGGCACTATTCACCCTAAATCATAAATACGGTCATAAATGGCCTACAAATGTACAATAATTTCTAATAAAATTACTACAATTACTAGCACATTAACATGCACCTATGGTACAAATTTGGAACTAAAATAAAATCTACAGGGTGTGTACCTCCAATGAAGACGCGGCGACGCGAGACGAATGGTGATGCTCCTCCTCCAACCACGAGCTGCTCCTCTCCTCCACACGACAAAGGCAGCACGATGGCGGCTACATCTTCCCTTCTTCGGCCATCTTTCTCTCTCTCTCATCTCTCCCCTCTCTCTCTCTATCTCTCCTCCCCCAACGAAGAAGAAGAAGAAGAAGAAAAAGAGCAAGAAGAGGAAGGAGTAGGGGTGGGGCCTAGGAAAGAGAAAAGGAAGAAAAGAAAGAAGGAAAGGAAAGAAAAAGAAGGAAAGGAAAGAAAGGAAGTCGCAAGCACAAAATCAGACCACGTGACCTTCCACGTCCACGTGACTCGTGCAAACCGAGATCCACCACTAGAGCACAGAGCGAACCCTCAAAACTCCTACGAGAGTCGGCACAACACCCGGACTACACCACACCAAAAAGGCCAGAAACAGACAATCCAGGCGTCAGATACTACTGAGAACGTGTCCTACATTGGGCACGAGGACCCCTAATGTCCAACACATCTGAATTTGACCTTAATTATCTGGCCAAAGCATCACTTCTAAAACTAGGTCATTACACAAACACTAAACACAACCAAAACTCTAAGTCCTAGTGTCAAAGTGTAAGATGCCTATTGGTTTGTGTCTTACATAAAACACAGCCAACTTAGTGTCAAACACCCAAACAATGCTACTAAATATTTCATTCAATGCACCACACCCAAAACTAGACCAACAACTAATCCTAAGGTAAATCATGATCCGTAGTGTCCATCCAAATCATTTAGGGAAGAACTTAGTATTTCTAAGTCATATAGTCTTTTATTTTATTTACAACACAAAGGAATCTTGCTAATTCATTTTAGAAATTCCTTAATTCATCTCTAATCATTTCCTTAATTATCTATATCATTTAACAATGGGTTATACTTGGGAAAACATTAAGAATTCAGCTCTAGGTGTAAGACGCGCACTGTGTTGCATCGTACGTTAGACACAGCATAGCTTGCGTCTAACATCCCTGGCACAAATTCTTAACCTAAACTAACCTAAAACTAATCCCCATTCTATTTATTTCATACGGGAATCAAAGCATGATAACATGTCTTCAATAACACAGCATATAACCTATTACCCAATCCCTTCTCCATTTAAGCTACTTCAAATTAAGCATGCATTTTAAAATTGCTGATTGAGGCCGTTAGATGCACCAAAGCATGTGTCTTATATAGTACATAGCTATGGCTATGTCTAACACCCTTAGTTTCTATTCTTAGCCAAAATCATCTAAAAACTATCATGCTCACTCCTTAAGTAATTGAATAATTGCAATAGGAGAGAAACATAATCTAATCTACTACATGCAACTCATATATCAATTTTTTTTAGGAACCAACCAAACCATTTTTATGAGAAAACTTGCTAAATATTAGAAACAAGCCTAAGACATGGCTCGAACCGTGTCCAATGTTGGAAACACCAGGGTGTGTGTGCAACACCCTGTAGTAAGAGGTTTATTTTAAACCTCCCTTCTAGGTATGCAGAAACCTACAAAAATACATGCAACCATCACAGAGGGATAAAGGAGCATTCACACACTACCATACATAAAAGTAGCTACCCATAAAGTAACTAAAATATATCTACATGAGTGTGTATTTGTACCCACGAGGTGAGTCAACACAGTGAACTCCACTACGATCTAAAACTCCCCACATGCTTCTGGTCACACCTCGAGCATCCTCTAGCCATCCACCATGCTTGTAGCAGCCCATGCAGTAGCCATAGCCTTGGGAATCAGTGCATGCAACCAAGAAAAAGGGAAGAGAAGGAGAAGGGAGTTAAACCCAATAACCCAACCTTACCTCTTTCTCTCCCAAGCTCCCATGAGGCACCTTGGAACCATCAGAGATGCCCTCGCCAGACTAGGGAGGGAGAAGAGGAAGGAGGGAAGAAAAACATCCTAAGAAAGCCACTGACATACCCCTTATATAGGTAGCTACAAAACTCAAAGTGTAATATGCGATCGATAATGCGTTTAAAGTAAGACGCATGCATGTGCGTATTTAACAATGAGAGTTATAAGTGTTAAATGCAGGCTTCCTTGCGTTTAACATAAGATGCAAGCCTATCAATGTCTAACACATAGAAGGCCAGAAATCACCAATGCAAGTGTAGGACGCTATTGATCTTGCATCTAACAATAAACGTAAACCATATAGCATCCAACAAATCCCGATTCCAAATTAAATATTTGACCTAAATGTCGCCTAAAAATCTGGGTTGTTACAAGAGCAAGCATTCCATATAGCTTTCAACTAAATTTTTTTATCACAAAACCTTCTAAAACAATGCCAAGCAAACTTAATAGAGAAACTACCATCACTAGTAGCATTCCATCTCATCTTATGAGGATCACTAAACAAACAAAACTCTTGACTAATGATGTCTTTAATCACATGATCAGGAAGACTAGGATTACCATGTTCATCACCAGAAGAAACATTATTAACAATATTAGGATTAGCTAGTAACAATAGCCTCATTCGTGTCTTTGACAAATCCTTCTCAAAAAACTAGATCCTTTATTTGGTGTCATTTTTTCATTTTTCTTATGCATTGTAGAACAATGACAAGATTGATAGACTAAGAACCAAAGTTTTTTGCCGTGGGTAACATGATATCTTCTTCTCATTTGCTAGGATCTGCACTTGCCTAATTGGTTGAATAGAAACAACTACTACTTGGATTCAGCTTTTCCAAAGGAACTCTAAACAAATTTCGAGACACCTACCACTTTTCATGAAACTATTTTATATAGATGAGGCAATTCTCTAACATGGAAGGAGAATTTGTTGTTAACCGTAGCTTAATCATGAATCCTGATGATAACTATTAATAGTTCAACTTACCATTCTCCTTTAAAGCATAAGTTAAGATTGCTCTAACATGTTTTTTGTTTCATAATTTTATTCATAAAGTGGGTCGAGAAAATTTACTTGAAAATCTTAAAGATGAATTAAAAGAAAAGGAAATCAAAAGAAAAGGAAATCAATTCTCTAGAAGTTGCTCAAGAGTTGGACAAAGAAGAAGAAACATATAATGATATTGGATTAACTCAAGAAAAAAAAAAATGAAAAATACGTGAAAATATCATGAATTTTATATAACATGGTCGATAATTATTTTTAAAAACTTATAATGTTAATTGAACTTTTTGTATGATTTAAGTTTATATTTTGAAATTGGATATTTAATTAATTTCAAGTTAACAATTATAAAGTTAGTAGTGTTTGTTTTCCTTTAAAATTTGTTGATAAACACAAAAATCTATATTTTAATTTCCTTTACTTTCCTGAAAAGACATAAACAACAAACAATAAGAAACTTAAGTCAATAAGAAATCAATTTTCCTTTTTTTCTAATTCTAACAATTCCTGTTGACTTTAGAATTCCATTTTTTATCAAATTTTGATAAAAGAGAATACGATAGCAGTTTAATTGCTACAACAAATCGGTAACTAATTGTAACAAACTCAAAAAATCTCTTCAACTAATCAGATAATTATAGGTAAGACCCTACAAATCTAACAATATCCATCTAAGAAATGACTCTTTTCAGAATTGAGGTTAGAGGCTCAAGTGAGAGCGAATTGAACAGAATGCTGTGGATTTGACTCATTGATTTTCATTGCTGATTCTTCACCAAGATTCGAATTTCCATGTTCACAGCAATAATCGAATATTTTAGTCCACATAGGGATGGTTGGATCGAATGGCATTGCATGAATGAAATCCTTTAGCTTATCCATGCAGCCGTGCTTGCCCAATAAATCAATTACGCTATCATAGTGCTCAATTAGAGGTATGACACCATACTTCTTGGTCATCGAATTGAAATACTGCAAACCCAAGTCAACAAATCCATCACAAGTACAAGCAAGCAAAATCCCAGAAATAGTGACGTTGTCTGCTTTAATGCCTTCCTTTTCCATCTGCTGAAACAAATCAAGTGCATATCTACCATAACCATTATAAGCACTACCAAGAATGATTGAATTCCACATGATGATATCTCTGGAGTCCTCCCCTTCAAACACATGAGCAGCATATTCAAGACATCGGCATTTCGAGTACATATCAACCAATGCTGCACTTAATACTGCATCCTCCCTGTAGCCATTTGTGATCATGTACCCATGAATTTGTTTCCCACAATTAAGTGAGAAGATGTTAGCACATGCTGCCAGAGCTACACTAAAAGTAAATTCATTTGGAGTTGCTTCCTGCTGCATTTCACGAAAGGTGAGCAAGGCTAACTCACTACGTTGATGACATGTGAAACATCTAATCAAAGTATTCCAAGAAGCACTATTGCGATGGCACCCAATCTGATGGAAGCAAAGTTCAGCAGTCCTCAAGCACCCACATTTGCCATACATATCCAAGATGTTATTGCCAACAGAGCCGATAGAGAGATAACCACGTCGATAAGCAAACCCATGAACCTGTTTCCCTTTTTCGAGGTCAAACAGCCCTCCACATACGTTGAGAATCATACCAAGGGTGATATGGTCGATTTCCTCAGTTTCTTGACGCATCCAGAAAATAAAATACAAGGCGTCTTCCCATCTAGAAGAATGTACATATCCTGCTAACATTGCATTCCAAGAGACCACATTCCTTAGGGGCATATCGGAGAAAAGCTTTTCAGCACAATCCATTCTTCTATTCGACAAATAAAGAGAAATCATTGAAGTCCAAGAAACCACATTCGTAGAACCATGCTGATCAAAAAGACGTCGAGCATCCTCAAGAAACCCGCACTTTGCGTACATCTCAATCAGGGAATTCCCTACAGCCTCATCATCATCCTCCAAACCAATCTTGATCGTCATCCCATGTATTTGTTTCCCTTCTTGGAGGCCCGACATAACTGCACAAGCTTTAAGCGCATTAGAAACTGTGAAATTCAACGGTCCCACACCCTCCTTCAACATCCGGAAGAACATAAAAACCGCATCTTCGGCACTTCCAACTTCCAAATAACGGCGAACAATCACATTCCAAGAAACAGCGTTCGGGGTCGGTATATCCTCAAACGCCAATCGTGCCTCACGCATACACAAGCACTTCCCATACGAATCAACCAGCGAGCTCCCCAATATGACATTACCACAAAACCCAAATCTAACAACCAAACCATGAATTTGCCTCACAAGAAACAATGTCAACAAATCAGCACAACATCCCAGCACACTCGCAAACGTGATATGATTACCCCGAATCCCGAAATAGTTCATGTCATCAAACAACATGACCACCTCCTCGGCACGACCCACCTGAGAATACGCGACAATCATCGCATTCCAAGTGCCACCATCTCTCCTGGGGATTTCGTTGAACACCCTTCGGGCTTCATCAAGACGCCCGCACTTTGCCAATGCCTCGATGGCGCGGTTGAGGAGAAAGGTGGGCGGGGAGGGGTCGACGTGGAGGAGATGGGAGAGGACCGTCTGTGCCTCGTGGAAGGCGGCGGTGGAGGAGCAGTGCTTGAAGAGGGAGGCGTAGGTGGAGGCCGGGAGAGGGGTGTTGTAAGCGGAGAGGAGGGTAATGGCTTCGGTGACGTTTCCGGAGTCGGCATGGGCGAGGATTGCGGTGGGGGTGATCGGTGGAGGTGATGAACTGGGCCCACGGTGGAAGAGGGAGGCGTAGGTGGAGGCCGGGAGAGGAGTGTTGTGAGTGGAGAGGAAGGTGATGGCTTCGGTGACGTTTCCGGAGTCGGCATGGGCGAGGATTGCGGTGGGGGTGGTGGGTGGAGGTGGTGGACTGGGCCGACGGGGGGTGGAGATTTTCTGAAGAAGGCGGTTAAGCAGAGAAGCGGGGGTAGTCCGGCCCATGCGGGGAAGAAGGCGAATTGCACTGCCTTCTCATTACAGGCACGCATGAGAATTATGGACTATGAATGAATCTTCATGTTGCTAAATTAGGTTTAGCATCTACCAATGTGTTTGTTGTTAAATTAGGCTTAGCATCTACTAATGTGGAAATATGGGGTTTTTTTAAAGATTAATATTACAGATTTGGCATTATAAATTTTGAATGTTCAAGTATACTATTAGACTCTCTTTTTTTCATACACATGTCATCATCATCATGTGATGGGTTAAAAAATAACTTAGATTAGTTAAAAAGCCAACTCAAGTGTACAAAAAGACTAATTTATTCATGCTATCATCATCGTCATTATCTTCATCTTAAACCCTAAAGCATTATCTTTGCCATTACCTTTTATATCTAGTCTAGATTTCTAATTCTTGAACTTGAAGAGTCTAATGGGTCTGTTGAGGGCCCTGGACTCACTTCAACAGAGGTGTTGGGGTAGGAACTATGGATAGTTTAATTGGAAAAGTAGCTCCTTTTGGCTCCTCCGCTATTTGGTGGTTGTGCTTTAACTTCTTGATGATGGAGGGTATTATCTTAGGGGGGGGGGGAAGGAGTAGAGATCAAGAAGGTAGCCATCGTCGATTAGGAAAAGGTGGGGATTAAGATTTTGATTTTGATGGAGAGCAGGTAAAATGAGAAATAGATTTAAAACTTAGTGGCGTTAAGTTTAACTCACAAACTAACTTAATAGTATATGTGTACAAAAAAGTGAATCTAGTGATATATCTGAACTTTCAAAATGTCTGATGGTAAACAAGTATCTTTGATCATTTTAGGTGGTATACTTGTATTTCCCTTGGTTCTTTTAGAAGGAATACATGCAAATGCAACTAGGGTTCTTAATTAGTCCAACTATTTCTTTCTCAAATATGGTTTGAGCTTGGTTTCAATAAGGGAGGATTTGTGCAATTGGAAACCAAAGGAAAGGAAAACATTTTTCATTTGACTACTTTTTTTTGGTGATATTCGCACCTCACCTGGAAAGGAAAATATTTTCTAATTGTCTCCTACGTATAAAAGACGAGAGGAATTTTGTTTCTGTGGTCTAGGGCTTAAATTCCAATAGAAAATCCTCTCTCACACACATCCTGTCCAATACGACACTCCATGAGTTCTTGAGCTCCTGTCATTGGACAATGAACAAATTCTCGGTACTCCACCTTTGTCCTCTTCAGGAAGCTCCTCCTCTTCATTAGATTTTTTTTTCGTAGGTTCTTTTTTTCCATGGGTTCTTCAACACCCTAAGCCTACAATCCCTAATCACAGCCACATACATCCATAGAAACCCTAATCACATACCTCTAATCCCCAATCACACCCACATACACCTCCTATCCTCTCTAGCACTCCACCCACACACCCAATCACAAGTCTCCCTTCTTCCCTCTATACACCCACAAGTCTCCCTTCATCTAACACCTAAAGAGAATGGGAAATGGGAACCAGAACAAAAACCACACGCTTGCTCTCAATCTCTTTCTACGGCACCAATGCTAGTGCTCTCACTCTCTCTCACTTTGCCACACGCCAAACCCTAACCCCTTCGGTGGCGGAGATCATAGTAGAGCTCTAGTATGTTGTGATGGCTCAAAGATTGTACCAGAGCTCAAAGGTGGAATCATTTCTACTCTTTTTCATGGGTTCTTTTTCATCTCTCCTACCTTCCTTCATCAATTTCTTCCTTGATCCCTCCTCACAAATCCCACAAATGCCACTATGATCATCTCTTTATGGCTTTGGTTAAATTCAAAGAAAAATGGTGGTCAGCTCTAATGCTTGGTCGACTTCGATGCTTTGGTTGTGTTTTCTCCTTCATGATTTTGAAATGCTTTTAATTATTAATGAACAAGAATGAAGGAGATGCTTTGGGAGCTTCTACATCTTGTGGAATGGGATTGCAAAAAATTGCAAAGGGCAAGATATATATATATATATATATATATATATATATATATATATATAGGACCCGGTTC
>JAMKQA010122482.1:0-12750 GCA_024699735.1 Posidonia australis | reverse complement strand
ATTACGCATGAAAGGGTCATGATAGCTTAGCTGTAGAAAATTTTCATAAATACCATCCATGGTCAATTCATATTCACCACTGCAAAACCATGTACACTTGTTGATCTTCAAGGTATAGCAAAAAGCTTTGAAATTCAAAAAAACAAATTGTCACTGGAACTGAAGGCGTCTTACCTACTAGATACGAGGGAGTATGCAAACTCAAAATCTCCAGTTGTACCTAAATTGTTATTGGAGTTCTTCTCACGTTTTGGTTTCTTGTTTTGAAATATCTAGGAGATTTCTCCATGTTTTAGACCAGAAAAGTATTACAATATGAGATGGCCATAAAGATGCATAAATATGATTGCTCGGGACCTTAATCAGGAAAAAAAAACACAAGAGTCAATTAACAATTGAAACCAGTATCATTGTTAAAGAACTTAATACCTCTTTCCGTACATCATAAGCAATGAGTGAACTAGAAAGAGACTCTCGCATTCCTGCACCCAATTTACCCACCTCAGAAAAGGGTAGACACTACAAAATAGGAGGAAATCAAGTTACAAACATATGTTACGGTACTCACTTTAGGTTTTGTGACGTGTGGGGGACAATATGGATACATTACTGTCTCAAAGTTTGGCCTCCACCAAGTAGCAACACACTCTCCTATCTGCAATGAAGTCTTAGATAACATGAGTTCAACACCATCAAACCTTGTCAGAGACTCAAAAACTAGCTTAAAAGCCAAGGACTGCAAAGATATCTCTCGTGCTTTTCTAGACACTCTGCTGAATGAAGAACAGAAGAGAAAAGAAGAAGAAGATGCACTGATGGCAGAGAAGACCTCAACAGCTAACTAGCTGTGGTGTTCATTTATTTATAGATAAACTGGGCCAATTACAACAAGCCATGTGGTTGTTCTTTAACAAACTTTACAACAGCCATAACAACCTCCTCGACTAATCAGCGACAACAACCTTCCCAATTACAATTATGAGCTAATTATCATAAACTAACATCCCCCTCAAACTGTTGGTCGTAAGGTCACCTTCAGTTTGCTTCTAAAACTCAGAAAAGAGGATTTTGACAAAGCTTTTGTAAGGAAATCTACTAGTTGTTCCTTCATTGGAACGAAATGCACATAAAGGTCCTTGGAAACTTTGTTACAAACAAAATGAAAGTCAATTTCTACTTATTTCATCTTAAAATGAAACACTGGATTAGCTGTTAGATAAAGAGCACCAATATTGTCACAGTGTAACTGAGGAGCTTGCAACACAAAAAGACCTAGTTCACCGCATAATCTTTGAATCCATGTTAATTCAGCGATACTGTTAGCCAATGTTCGAAACTCAAAGTCTGTAGAAGACCGGGCCACTATTGATTGTTTCCTGGATGACTAAGATATAGGATTATTGCCAAAACAGATCGCAAAACCAGTTGTGGATTGCCTATCATCAGGACAGTTTGCCCAGTCAATATAACCAGTTGTGGATTGCCTGTCATCAGGACAACTTGCCCAGTCAGCATCTGAGTACACTGTGAGAGTAAAGGATGACTGTTAAGCAAAGAACAAACAATAGTTCATTGTTCCTTTAAGATATTGTAACACCCACTTCAGAGCAAGCTAGTGTGCATTAGATGATGAGTGCATGACTTGGCATAATTTGTTAACACTGAAAGCAATTTAAGCCCTAGTTAAAGACAAGTATTGCAAACTTCTAATGACCTGCCTGAATAAAGTAGGATCTGCTGAAGGCTCTAAATGAAATCTAGATATAACTAAGTTTGATAGCATAAGAGTAGCAACAAACTTAGCTCTTTCCATCTTTATTTTATTAAGCAAATTAAAAATGTACTTCTGTTGTGACAAGTAAAGTCCAGAGGAAGTTTGTTATCTCAATGCTTAGAAAATAAGAAGGAAAACCAAGATGTTTAACAGGAAAGTCTGACTCAAGAGATTGAAGCAAATGATTAACATAGAAGAATCATTAAAGATCACCACAATATCATCCACATAAACTAAGAAGTAAATACATAATCTTGGTTTTCTGAATATAAACAATGAGGTGTCTGTCTTAGATGTATGAAATCCCAAATCTAGAAGAAACTCACTTAATTTCGTATACCAGATCCTAAGTGATTGTTTCAACCCATACAATGATTTTTGGAACCTGCAAACATGATTAGGTAAATCTTAATGAACCAATCCTACAAGTTTGTAATACTTGTAAATTCATTTTGTAATTATTTACTTTTTAATAAATTTATTTTTAAACGGTGTTACTATTCCGATGTCTGTTTATGTGATTTTGTGATTTTGGATTTAGACCTCGTGGATCAACTTCTATTTGTGTGTTCCTGTGCTTGTCTCTACATGGTTAACACTGTACGTGATTGACATTGTACGTAGTTGACATTATACTTGTGGGTCCGTGTGTGGATTTGTGTGGAGCCCACATTTGTAGACCTGTTGATGAGGTTTACAGTTGACCGCGTGTTGGGAACGAATGGTTGTGTGTGTGCAAAGTTCGTGTTTGGCAGGTGAAGGCTAGTTGGTGCGTATGCATGCTTACCTTCCTCCCTACATGGCTATTTAAGCCAAAGCACACTCCCCATGCAGCAACCCAACCTTCTCTTCTCTGCCATGCCTCCTCCTCCTCCTTGAGCACGTCACTCTTCCTTCTCCTCCACTCCATCGTCTCACTCTCTCTCCACTCACCCCCTTCTCAACCTCACCCTCACCCTCTCCTCCATTCCCCTTTTTCGTTGTTGCCTCTATTCGATGTGCTCAAAGGTCGACGACAACGTACGACGGTGCGTGAAGCTTCGATACAGTGTCCTTGAGGTCGTGGAGTGGTCGAAGACGCCTAGGATCATCGAAGTTGGTCGGAGATCGGAGTGGATTGTCGGAGCGCGTTCTCACATACGCACCTCACCTTTGTATTGTAGAAAGTATAAAATTAATAGAAAATGATAGGAATGTATGAAATCTACGTAAATTTATATTCTTAGAATTTATTGTGAATTTATAATGATTTATGGTATAATTTATGACCATTAATGGCGTAGTATGGTTTTTTGTCGTTTTCAACTCTTGTGGCTTATCAAATTTATTTCACATTGCATGATGAATGGATTTTCATTTGGATTCTGTGGATTTGGAGTAAAGTCGAGGATCTACAATATATGTTTTAGTTGAATTTTATGGTACTTATTTTGGAAGTTCACCTCTTGATTCCATTTTGAGCGATTTTGCGAACATGTGCCTTGGACCGTTTTCCGGTTTCGCAAAAAACGACATACCAAACTTTTTTGGTATGTCAATGTTCTAACAGATTAGGCCCTTTGGTCGAAATTCGATTGATTGAATCTTCTTGATCTACCATTTTTGGTCATGAGTATTGATCGTTGTTTCCCAATTTGGTCAACCGAATTTATTCAACCTACCGAACTAGGAACTTTCGATCAACTAATCTGATTTTCGATCTGCCATTTTAGGTGTTTACATCTATTTTGATCAATCGATTCTGATTGATCTTTCAATACAGGAGATTTTGGTATACCGAGTCCATTTCGGTATGTCGAATCAAGACCCAACTGTTTTATAAAAATGTGATTTCAGTCGATTTTCTGTATTGATTTGTTTTACTCATTTGAGATGAGATCGTGGACCATCGATGGTGGTCTTGTGGGACACCCGATGTGCCATTTTGTCGAGGATTTTGAAAGAGTTTCCCAAAGCTATGAAATGATTTTGAAAACGATTTTCAAAAGAGATACGTTGGCCCATTTTTGGAAATATTTTTCTGATTTTCTATGTGCAAGCCAAGACACCATGGAATCATGTCGTCAGGACCAGAAAATGTGACAACATTCTTAAATGATTGGACACGTCTCCCTAATTAAGGTCAAGGGCCAAAAGACCGAAGTGAGTGTTTGTCGGGTCTTTGAGGTATAATACTCTTTCACTGTCGTTCACGGAATCGAGATTGAGGTCCATGAGTTGAAGTATCTTGTAACATGACAGGGAAGTATGATACTCTTGTTGTCGTTATGAACACTAAGACTCGAGTGTTGTCAGGTGTGGAGGTATGATACTCCCTCCTTAGTATCATATAGAAGACACCGTGAGGAGACGTACTCTATGGTGATCAATGCGGGTGGGACACATGCTCCGTAACTGGTAGCGTCCTCAGAAATAAGACTGCCTTCCCAGAGAATGGTTGATCTTATAAGGGTTTTCCAGGTAGGAAAATCGCAGGACGGTATCACTCCTGCACATAGTAGTGTCATCGTGACAGTACAGTACACTTCGATGGCTGCTTGTGGCCAGAGTTGGTAGTCTGACGTCAGATTTTCAGACTCACTGTGTATGATTTTGGCTATTGAGAGTCTTGTTTGTGATTTTAGGTTAGTAGAACCCTATTTGCTGTTTTCACCGGTGTAAACCGCATTTGCCGTGGTTTTTGACTTGTTGAGCTTGATTTGTCAATCTAGATGGTTTTAAAGAAAATAATTTATGAAATGATTTTTAAGAAAAAAATTAATATAGATTTATTTTCTGCTATTTTCGTAGGGTGCATGCTAAATGACTTTCATCACTCACGTTTGTTATTCGTGATTTTTGAGTTACAGGTGTAGACATGCAGATGAGTTTTAACATAATGCACATAGTCCGTAATCTCGTAGCCACAAGATTTGATATTACTGTTTAACTTTTAATTTTCTGTAATTTAATTTATTTTAAATTATTATGAGAATTAAGGACGTTACAAGGTTTGACCATGTATACTTCTTCAAAGAGAAAATCATGCAAGAATGCATTTTAGATGTCCAATTGATGCATAAACCAACCCTTAGTAACAACAATACTCAACACTAATCAGATTGCTATGGCTTTAATTACAAGACTAAATGTTTCAAAATAATCAACACCATCTCTTTGATGAAAACCTTTAGCTACTAATCTATGGAACCATCCACCTTCCTTTTGATTTAAAAACTCATTTTTTGCCAATAACTTTCATAGCATAAGTTCTAGGCACTAATGCCCAGTGTTAGTATGTAATAAAGCATTAAACTCCTTGCTCATGACCTCTTCCCAATAAAGATACTTAACAACTTGTGTATAACAAGTAGGCTCAGATACTAACATATGGGCTTCCAGAAGTTACGGAAGACGATGTAAAGTAGTAGAAAACACCTTCTTAAAAATTTTATTCATTGATCGAGTTACCATCTTATGTTGTCTGTCATTAACACCAAAAGTGGACTAGAGAACAAAAACAGGTTCTAGTTGAATAAAATGATCAAGAAGAACAAAAACAATTGCATGTTGATGACCACATACAATATGGTCAGTAGATAATACATTGGAGGAATTAGGAGTAGAAACTGAGGGGGAAGAAGTAGAGTTGGACAGAAGTGGACTTGCAACTGAATAGGAACTAAGACTAAAATTAGATGCAGATGATGCAGAATTCTGTAAAACATTATGAGAAACAAAGGAAAGAATAGGAAGAGTTATAGATTGCAACAGAAGACAATGTACAAAATTTTGAAAAAGAAATTGAGATTCATCAAATAGAACATGTCCAGTAATTAGAATTTTAACTATTGTTAAATTAAAACACTTGCAAGCATGATGAAAGCTACTATAACCAAGAGATACATGCTTGAGAGATCTGAATTGCAATTTATGCGAACTATAAGGTCTTAATAATGGATAGCACGTATAACCAAAAACCTTTAGAAACTTATAATCAGGAACTCTCTTGAATAGTTTCTGAAAAGGAGATAAAAACTAAAAAACGGGAGTGGGAAGCACATTAGTGATATAAACTGTTGTTAAAAAAGCATGAACCCAATATTTTGATGGAACTCCACTATGTGCAAGTAGGATCAAAACCACTTCAATCAAGTGTCAATTTTTCCTCTTAGTGGTTCCATTTTGTTGTAGGGGTATAAGGAGCAAATACTCTATATTGAATTACTAACTCCTTGAATTTTTCATAGAGTTTTCTATATTCACCTCTCCAATCAGAGTGAAGAGCTTTTATCTGACATTAAAATTGAGTTTGAATTAAAATACGAAAGTACATAAACACAAAGTAAACATCAAAGTTCTAGATTAGAGGAAAGAGTCAAACAAATTGTGTATGGTCATCAATAAATGACACAAAATACTTGTATCCTTCAACAGATTGAATGGATGAAGTCCAGCCATAAGAGAAAATTATGTCGAAAGGATTTTCACTAATTGAATTGCTTGTACATGGACAAAGTCGATAGCTTTTAGCCTTCATAGCTCATACAAGCTTTACACAGTAAAGAGTTTTATTGAAAGAAGAAACAAAATCATTAAATTTTAGAGAGAACTTTATTGACTACATAGAATTAACATGTCCTAATCTATAATGCCACAAAGAAGGAGAAGAGATTCGAGCCAAAAGAACAAATAAGACATTAGGTGACATGGAAGCTCTTGGTTGCAAGCATGAAGAGCATGGAGATTTAACAGTGAATTTGAGATGATACGGTTCACCATTAATTGAGCCTTGAAGTAGAAGTTTCTTCGTTGCTTGGATGGAATTAAAAAAAACAAAGAATTATCACACGTGAAATGTTGAACAGATAACAAATTCATAGTGACGCTAGGAATATAGAGAAGATTTATAAGTTGAAAACTAGAACTAGGTGTTTGAACAAAAGAAGAATCAGTGTGAGAGATAAACAGACTTGGGCCATTTGCAACTCACACTTCCATCTTGACCATGATATTCATGAGAAATATCAAGATTCTACAGTGAATTGGTCATGTGTTGTATTGCACTTGAGTCAGGATACCAACCCTAAGAATTTCCATATGATTCAGCAACATTAGCAGAAGTAGAGGCAAGTTAGAACTGAGTGATTTAATCTCCCATAGATGTGACATTGAACACCGACAACTGAAACATGGCCATTTCTGCCTGAATGTTGAATTTTCTTGGAAGAATCACACTCAAGACGACCTCCAGAACGTCCTTCATTGTGATTCTTGGCCTAATCGCAATAACCAACACTACATTTCGCCTCTTAAGAGACATTATTAATAGAGAACTCAACCTTTGGTTGATTCCTTTGTAGTCTTTGTTCTTGTGCAAGCAATAAACTGACCAAATCATCATACGACACTAGATCAATTTTACTAACAAGCAGACAATACTTTAGGATCATATTTAGGACCAAGTTCATTTAAAATAACTAAAACAAGATCATCATTATCTAATGGATGTCCAACAATTGCATAATTAGATGCAAGAGATTTAGCATAGTGAACTACTCAATAATGGACTTGTCTAGCAATTGCAAGATTAAATGCAAGAGATTTAGCAAAGTGAACATACTCGATGATGGACTTGTTACCTTTACGAAGAGAACTCGATTCAGACTTGTAATGAAAGATTTTAGCTCAAGATTGCATGGCAAAAAGCGTTTCAAGAAAGGACCACACCTCTTTGGATGTTATCAAGTTAGTGAGATCCAATCTCTTCAATAACTAACGATATAAATCAGCTCAAAATCAGTTGATCCAAACAATGCCAGATATAGGTTGAATTCAAGCAACAACCTCCACTGTCTCCAACTGGAACCTTTTCCAATGGCAACAGACTTGGACGAGAGTCATTCACAATCCCTATAAGATCATACACATGGAGAAGTGGCACAAAATGTTACTACCACAGCAAGTAATTTGAGGTGGTCAACCGATGAGAAACTAGATCACTGTAAAAGGAATAGACATGGAAAAACACGACATTCCCAACGTTGCAAAACCACCAGCAGAACCCAAAACATCGCTAGATGATGAAGACGACACCATGGACAAGCTCAACAGAAGAAATCGCTAGAAAAAACTAGAGAAGAGTGGAACGCTCACAATACCATGTTGAATGAAGAACATAAGAGAAAAGAAGAAGAACATGTACTAATGACAAAGAAGACCTCAACAACTAACTAGTTGTGGTGCTTGTTTATTTATAGATAAACTAGGCCAATTACAACAAGCCATGTGGGTGTGCTGTAACAAACTTTACAACAGTCATAACAACCTTCCTGATTACAATTATGAGCTGATCATTATAAACTAACACTCTCTAAGGGCAGGAAATGTGAAGTGCAAATGAACAAGAAAATCAAAGGCTAAAATACAGAGAAATGATGGTATAGTGTGCATATTTCAGTCTTAAAATAAATAAGACCTCATGAGAAATAAAATGTTTGTAACCCTAAACATAAGGTCCTGGTAAAATTATGACAATTGACAATGCATTGCATCTTATTGTTAGCTTGCTTCTGCAAACTAAAAAATAGACAAAAAACAAACTGCGAATTAGGTTGAAGAGTAGCCACATTAGCACCGAGTTTACTGGATAGCTTTCATTTCACGCCTTCAATTTCTGCAAATCTCAAATAACAGGATGCTTATGATGTAAACCTTCAAAAGGAAAGCATGAGGCTCATATAGATGAATGTATTTTATGATTATATATAAAGCAATGAGTGATGTGACATAAATTAACCATTCTCTCCAGGCCTGAGTCATCCACCAGGCAGATTACAGATTGAATATTGAAGTTTTGTGCAGATAGGAATTAAATCAATAGTCCAAAAATGTCCTCTGCATGTGCACTCAAAGTAACCAAAACATGCTTATTGTGTCCATGAAAATATGATTGTAGTCAACATAAGCCTTCAATTTATGGTCAAACGTAATATTTTAATACTGAAATCAAGGTCTTAAGTATATTCTTAAATCTCAACTTTGAAACTGTAGTATTTAATACCGGACATGGTGGCATTGTCCCAGATACCCAGTCATAAATAGTTGATTTTTCATAAAAAAGAGTTGCTAGTTTTTAATGGCAAAAATGACACCTTATGGGAAAGCAAGAAACTCAGATCAGTGGAAGCTCTATTTAGAAAGTCACTGTGTCTATCATCCATCCACATTTTAAGGCGAGAAAGGTCATGCAAATAATAGTGAAAGCAACTAATTTTGTAAACTTATGAAAAGTACAAGTAAATTACGATAAGTATATGTGATATGTCCATGAAAAAGGCAAGAGAAAGGAGATAAACTACTCACTAGATTCAGAGTGAAATGCCAATATGTCAGAAATGGAACTATAAGACCCCAAAATACAATATCTGTTAGCATCACAGCACCTGCACAGGTCTTTTGGTAGAAAGACAAATCAGTATCTCCGGAGGTAGAAGTCCACAAAGCTACAAGAATGGATGGCACTTCAAAATAACCAGAAAATGTACAGAGCATATCGACACGTTATTTAAAATATATGTAGATAAATGTCACAAGTGCACTATTTTATTATAGCAATACAACATGCGGGCTACAAGACCTTTGCAACTAGAAAATAGGAACTAAAAGCAATAGGGACAAAATTATTTGTGATCAATTAACCAAGTTTTTCCTTGGATTTTCACCAAAATTTCATTACACTAACCTGACATATTATCTGCAATGTATATTCCCAAATTCCAGCAATTCCAGCAATTGGCTTCGGAATTTTAGGAAACTGCTGCTTGCATCTTCTGTGGAGGTAGCTTCTGAATTTGCTACCGATTCATTCCCCTCTAAATCCATTTTAAGCAAATTGCTTGCTTTCCTCTGTTTCACTGGGAGATTGTCTTAAATAATTCCAACAACCATGTGCAGACACCAAGGTGGCAAGCTATATAAACCGACAAGAAATTTGTCAACTTCAAACCAAATCCCAAATCATTTATCCAAGAAAAAAAAACCCAAAATTTGCCTTACTAATACTAAACCCCGACTGGCTACCTCAACACCAGCGGCTCCTCCGGAGCTTCACCAAATACTGTACCAAATAAATAGAGACAAAGAAAAAACAAGCCTAACCCCAACTAGCTTCCTCGACACCACCGGCTCCTCCAGAGCTTCACCATATACTGCACCGAACAAATAGAGACAAAGAAAAAAAAAACCCTAAAATCGACCAACCCTAAGAAACTTTAGCAATTCAAATATTTATTGAGTCTTCTTAAGATTTCAAAACGAACCTAGCAGAGATTAGGCAGTGGCGCAGAGGAGGCTCTGGCAACGATTAGGTAGTGACGGTGCTGGAGAGGAGTCGCAAGCGGAGAGGAGGCGGTGGCAAAGACAGGGAAGAGTCGCTGGCGACGCCGGCGAGGAGGCGGAGAGGAGTTGGTGGCGAGGAGCAGAGGGTGGAGGAGAGCGTGCGGAGGCGGGAAAGGAAAATAATTACACTGGAAGAAAAGGGAGAAAAACGTCCGTCGATGGAAATATTAAATCAAATTTGCAAAGACTTAACGTAGAAAATCCTTGCTAAATAATTCTAACAGTGATACTCCTCTTCCACCCTCTCCCTCGTAAATGGCCCCTTCCTTCCATCATCAATACCCCTCGTCTCCTAACCTCCGTTTGGGTTCCTTCGCGCCTTCTCCCATTTCCCTTTTCTTTGTGTATCATGACACTTACAGGTGGAAATCCGGTCGAGTTGGTCTTAGATTGTCCAGTCCAGTCTAGGTCCAACATGGTCTAGGTCCAAAAAAAAATTCCCTGGATCGGACCAGGCCGAGGGTCAGGCCCGCAAGGTCTGTTTATTAGGCCTAATTTGGCCTGTGAAAACAGTCTACACAGGACCAGGTTGGCTTGGGTCGAGTTGGCCCGCTTGCAAAAATTTTAAAAAAACAAAAAAAAAAATTTAGGACGTACCTAACTAGCGCACCATGCTGCAACGGCTATTTAGATTCATTTAATGATAAAATAAAAACAACTTTATATAATTTTTTTGAAAAATATGTTAGAAATTATGGTGAAACATCTAATAATCAAGCATCTAGTTTTTTTAGGAGCACAAACAAGTAGTAGTAGTAATAGTTCTTTATGGAGTAGATTAAATAAAAAAAAGGAAAAAATATATAAAATCAAGTACAAATAATGAATTAGATAATTATTTAGAATTCCTAATTGCTTTTAGTGATTTAGAAATAGATAACTTAAATATATTAAAGTGGTGGTCTACTACAGCTATTAGGTTTCCTATAGTATCAAAAATGAAAAAATATTTATTTACGCTTCCAACGTCAACTATGGCATCAGAGTCTACATTTTCTGCAAAAAAAAGAATATTAAATGATCAAAGATGTAGATTATCAGATAAGTCTGTAAAAGTCTCCGTCTGCTTAAAAGATTGGTACGATGTAGTTGACCATCTTCAGAGATTGAGTTTGAATTCTGAATCAGAAAAAGACGATGCAACATCAATTTCAACAGGTAGAACAAACTCCACAAATGAATAATTATTGATGTAGAATTTTAAAATAAAAAATGTAAAAAAAATAATGTATTTCAAATATTTTTTTATTAATAAAAAAATAATTTTTAAAAAAAATTTAAACCCAATGGACCAGCCCGACCTGGCCTGGCCCACCGACCCAACCCACAAACGTGCCATGGGTTGTGTCGGGCCCATAACCTACAAAAGGAGGTCCAATCCGGCCCGACTCGGATCAACCTACGGGTCGGCCCGACCCGACCCAATCTAGGTCCGGACGGACTAACAATTTCGTGAGCCGGGGGCCGAACCAACCTGGTCCGTTTTCCATCTCATGTCTTGATCTTTTCTTAACTTGGGCCCCACCTGGGGAGGGGGGCCACATGGTGCCCATCCTACATCCTACATGTCGTGATTCGTCGTGTACGTGATCTCACGAAAGCCATGTGCGAGGCTCGCATCATTTCCTAAAGTGCAAAGGAAAGAAACGTTTTATATCCATTGAAGATGTACCAGGCTAAGTCCCATAAATTGGTTCTAGATCCTTAACCATTGGGTAATTTGTCATCTATTTCATAAACACCATTAGGAGTGCCTTGTAAGATGTCCGTGAGAGATGGATGAGAGTAGTGCCACCGTCTAGCATTGTCCAATCTTGCAATAACTCCATTGATGGGATGTCAAGTAATTTTTCCAGAAACACCGATACCTACAAGCTTGATATCCTATTACGACGAGCCAATAATGGCGTTCAACATGGGTGTGTAGCCTATCTTTGTGTTCAATAGCGAAGGACCAAGTTTAAGATGCTCGTTTGAGCTCCATGTTGCTGGGAGGCAACACGAGAAAATGTTTCCACATGTCTCTGATATCTTAGACACAAATGAGAGATTTTCTGGAAGTGTAAAATGGACTAGGATGGGCCGATCCTGCTCGTGAAAACCTAAGCCAGCCTGGCCTCAAGCTGGACCGAGCCAGTCCAGTTTCTTCATGAATCGGGCTTAGAAATAACAGAAGTTGTGCACAACTCTTCCCTTGGCCCATTTACTTTTTCAATGCATTGTTCTTTATTCTTGTACGCTGTTCTTGTTTTTGGCAAAATCGAGCTGGGCCCTAGGCCCACCTAACCTGCACGTTGTTAATGGGACAAGTCAACCTGTGAGCTAGATGGGCCAGGCTCCAGCCCACAAGGGGCCAGGTCAAATCACCCATGGGCCGCTCAACCTAGTTTACATCCCAACTTCTCAACGCCCAAGACCTAACAATCTAGCTGGTGTTGTGATTGGTGAATGTGCTGGTGTTGTGATGGTTGTAACCGAAAACGAAAATTTGGACCACAACAGTTGAAGTTAAGGTTAAGGGTCTCATGGCTCAGACAGCCAATGATTCTTGATTGGTCACCATACCAATGGTAATAGTAGCATATATTGTTTGTCGT
>JAMKQA010122481.1:0-13186 GCA_024699735.1 Posidonia australis | reverse complement strand
AGATCAAACTCAATGTGCCTTTCTGCCTGGAAGATCAATTGGTGATTGCTTTCTTGTAGCTCAAGAAACTTTACATTACATGAAAACCCACAATATACTTGGATATATTCTAAAGTTGGACTTCGAAAAGGCCTTTGATAATATCAATTGGGATTTCCTTTTGGATTCCCTTAAAGGACTTGGATTTGGACAGAGATGGATATCTTGGGTTAAAATGTGCATAAGTACTGCTAAATTCTCTATCTTGGTAAATGGATCCCCTAAAGGATACTTTGGTGCAAATAATGGATTAAGGCAAGGAGATCCTATATCCCCCTTACTATTCCTTATAACTACTCACATTCTAAATCGAATGTTGAGTCTGGCACAGATTAATCACCTCATTTTTTGCATACAATTTCCACATGGGGGGCCATCTGTGGTTAATATCCAGTATGCAGATGATACTATCTTGTTTTTATCTAATAGTAGAGCAAATATGATAAATATTAAAAGAATTTTGTGCTCTTTTCAAACTTGCTCTGGATTAAAAATTAATTTCCAAAAATCCTCCCTTACTGGTATTGGGGTTAGTCAAAGCTCTATTGATAACTACTGTGCTATGTTAGGCTGTAGATCAGCTGAGTTACCAATAATATACCTTGGTTTACCCTTGCATTTTAGAAGAGCCACCTATAGGGATTGGACTCCAGTTATAGAGAGAATTTCTACAAAACTTACCCTATAAAGGCCAAGAACCTAAGTTTGGGTGGTAGGTTGACTCTGCTTAATGCAGTCCTCTCTGCAATCCCTACCTATTACTTATTAGTCCTGCAGTTACCAACTAGAGTGGAGAAGGAAATTGATAAAATTAGAAGTAGATTTCTATGGAATTCTTTCTCCCCCAACCAGAAAGGCATACACTTAGTGAAATGGGCATATCTGTGTAGAGACAAAAATCAGAGAGGATGGGGGATCATCAACCTAAGGAACTTTAGCTTTGCCTTAAAAACCAAATTACTATGGCAGCTTATATCTGACAGGCACCAAATGAAATGGAAAGAACTTCTTAAGGTGAGATATCTTAATACCACCTGGCCAGGTGCTTTACTCAACTCCTCGGTTAATAAAGGCTCTCATTTATGGCAAATCTTGAAATCCTGTTATGGCATTCCCAGTTGTTTTACTTCCTCCCAGATTCACAATGGTGTAAACACTATATTTTGGGAAACTAAATGGTGGCATGGTGTCAAATTAAAGTCTCATCTTCCTGAACTATTTAATGCAACCATATATAAAAAAGCCTCTTTAAAGGTTATCATGGATCTCTACAGATTTGACTTCCATAAACTATTTGATTATTCTAAGATATCTTCAGATATTCTTTCACTTCTTCAAGCCCAGGTAGAAGTGCTTGACTCCATACTGCAATCTGTCTCTTTGGTGCCAGATGAAGACACCCTGCTTTGGCTACCAAACCATACTAATAGTTTTTCAGTAAATTCTTGTTACAAATCTTTAAATGATGGAGGCATGCGTTTCTCCTTATACAACAATATTTGGTGCAAATGGATACCCTTAAAAGTAAAGCTGTTCTCTTGGTTAGTATTAAATAATAAAAATTTGACTAAAGATAATCTTGCTAAAAGGGGGTGGGATGACTCTTGCAGCTATATGTTCTGCAATATGCAACATGAAACTAACATTCATTTGTTTATGAACTGTACCTTCATATGGCATATTTGGAGATTTTTTCTTCTCACAGATTTATATCCTGGTTTCTTTAATATTGTTGATTTGTTCAACTATTTGCCTCTACTTAGATTGAAGTTAAATATGAGGGGTTGGATTGTTTTACTCCATATCATCCTCTGGCTAACTTGGAAGGAAACAAACAATAGTATTTTTAGATATTGTCAAAAAACTCATGCAATGATTCTTTTTGATATTATTTCTACTATGCATCACTAGATAGACACTTATGCAACAGGATTTGAAAAAGAAGAAATCCTACACTCTATCTCGTCCATGCATAATACGTGGACCAAGGAACTTGCCCCAAACAATCCTATCTCTCCTAGGGATCCTTCTGAAGCTCTCCCACCTCACCTGCCAGATCGGGATCTCAATATGCCCAATTCCTCTGGTGCAAGGAACGATGCTCCTTAACTACTGGCTCTGCCTTTTATTTGGTTTTTCTTTCTGGGACTATGTATTATGTCTATGTCTTTACTGAATTGGTGATGAATGGAACCTCGCGTTCCATTCAAGAAGAATTCTGGACTTGTATTTCTTTTTAGCATGGGTTTGTAATAATCTTAAACTTGTTGAACCTTCCCAATGGCATTCATGCCAGGGGCTTATATCATATTAATACTACCGTTTTCAAAAAAGACTGTGGCCATTGTGCGCGTGATAAGTAGAATCTCTAGAAGTTAAATAAATTAAAAATTTATAATAAATGTGTTGTCTCACCCACCTACATGTGAGATTCTCCTGCAAGTTTGTATACACGATTCTCACACTTACCTACCTTTGAGATTCTCCTCTATTCTTTGGGGTCTATTTTGTCTTGTTTGGAGACTATGCCTCTAAATAAAAAAAATATCTTATGCATATGACACTGATTAGTGCCAAGTAATTTAGTGCTAGATGTTTACTATAATTAATGGTTGAAGAATTCACAGACTAAAGTAAAATTTCAAGTGCACAATCTTTGGACTTTGAAGTAACACTTTAAAGCCTTGTTACACTCTTTGAAGTAACACATTCACGCTACAAGAAGATAGAATGAATTTTCCTCATTCTCAATCTTGGAGAGTTGGCTCTCTATTGATATTTATAGATGGAGAGTCCCAACAAACCATTGATTACAAATGATTTACATCAAAAGATTAACAAATGATTGGGTGTATCACAATTATTGTCCAATGATTAGGTGTGTAACACCTATACTCGACGTAGTGGATTGAGCTACAGGAACTTCTCCAATAGTCCCGTACAAGTTGAGGGAATGTAGTGAACGGAGAGCTTGGACACGGTAGATTGAGCTGCAGGAGCTTCTCTAACACACACAATGCATTCCAAAGAAGATGCTTTCATCAGTAGAGATCATGTTGCGTAATAGCTTTAGGGTCCATTTGAAACTTCTTAAACACAAAAGTTAGATCCTAGGTTATTTCCAAAAGCTAACATCTAGGAGTTTTTATAGAAACTAGATTCTAGATTATTTCTAGAATCTTGTTTGAGGAAAAAAGGTCTATTAATTAGTAGAAGTTAGCTTCTAGTGATACTTCAATTACCTTAAAGTATAAAGGTCAATGGCATGGATTTTAAATAGTAATGACATTTTAAAGTAAATGTTAAAAAAAACAATAGCATTAATGACATTATGGTGTCATTTTCTCCAACTTCTAATAGAAGCTCCCTTCCATCAGGTTCTCTAACTGCACAAAAATATACATAGATTGTTCATTTATAAGTTATAGTTTCTAGGAGAAGTAGAATGGCAAATATCTGTTTGAAACTACTTTTGAGTTTTTTTTCAGCTTCTGCCAGACACTAGTGGTTAGAATCTGGTTAGAAGTGGTTCCAAACATATCCTTAATTGAAACACATTCCAAATTCCATCTTGGATGGTAATCCTACTAAAGGGACCAAAAAGTGACTATCAAGATCCAAGGAGCTTCCTTATCATGGTAATTCCATAATAAATTTACCATGATGATGTTTCCAATTGATGTCAATTTTAATACACCATAAGTGTACAATGTATTGTGTAGTATGTATGGAAGTATAAGTCAATCCTACAGAAAATAGAGTAATAGAGTAAAGATTGTTTGTCAGATATTCAAGGAAAACTAATGGAGTTAATGGATGTAATTCAAGGACGATTGATTTAAAACACAAATAAAATTTAGAATATTAAAGAACTAGGGTTTTTTTCTATAATAAATTATCTTACTTTTTGATCTAAATAAATTAATTCAATGGCTTTTATCCTAATAAGTATAATCTATATATAATGTAATGCCCCAGTCTCAGGCACGCTACTAAAATCACAGTATCATATATAAGAAAAATTATATTAATTATAGTAAAATTAAATAATTGTAACTAAGACTCACCTCTAGAAAACAATGTGCGGCTAGAAGCTCCAACTCCGGTACCGAAACTCGACTGCACGCGATCTGCACCTGAAAACCAACCAAAGCACGCGTGAGTAACATCTAAGTCTCCTAGTACTATGCTTTTAATTTATAAACAACAAAATCCAGCAAAAGCGCCAAAAATTCAATTTTTAATTTATAAACTTAGTTTTCTTTTGAAAATCGAATTTTAAAACATTATTCCTTTTTCCTTTGAAATCTCTTGGGAATTTGCTCCCAAAACTATGCTTTTCTCAAAATTTCACTTTTCCTTTTTCTTTTTAAAACATTTGGAAATTCGTTTCCAAAACCATATTTTCCCAAAACTCATCTTTTCTTTCTCTTTTATACTTTTTTTTCAAAACCTTTCTCATATTTTGAGAAAACCACATTTTTGACTAGATACAGCCTAAAACACAATGCTTCTCGGGCTCAAAACCAAAATCATAAACATTGGTTGGTAACTGGTTAAAACACAATTCATATTCATTTTTAAGATTTTAGGACCATTTACAAGTCCAATCCTAGCCAAACCATTCCTTTTTTTCATTTTCTCGAAATCACATACTTTTCTTTTCATTTCCACTTTTCTTTATTGATGTTACCTTGATTAAGGATAACCAGGCACACAAGCAGTAGGTGAGAACACCATTTCCCCTACCTCCCTACATTGCTGCGGTGAAGTTCCCATGTAGGAGGACACTGCCCCGACCCACTGGCCTCAATTTCTTTTCATATATGCAAGGGGATACGTCTTTATTTGATGTCCCATCGGTGACCCGAACAACTAGGTTCCATAACCTAGGCTCAGCCTACACTGTCGGTGACCCGGACACCTAGGTCTCATATTCCTAGGCTTAGCCTACACCGTCACGAGCTCGGTGACCGAACACCTAGACCCATATACCTAGGCTCAGCCTACACCGTCTCAAGCTTGGCAACCACAATCGTATCTGATAATTGGTTTCATTGGAGTCTCATACTCCTACCACCTTATCAACACCAAACCCCCTGGTTCCTCAACACATTATTAGTGCTTTATTTTCAAAACTCTTTAAGTTTTCCTTTTCAAAACCATTTTCATTCCATTCTTTTCGTTGCAGGAACTGATTTCAAGCAACACATGACCCTCTACTGGTGTCCGAATACAAATCATTTAAAACCAGGCTTTTAAAATCATAAATTGGGTTTCATACCCAAAATTATTCAAAAATCACACATTTAATCACTTTAATTCAATCTTAGGGCTTTAAACCCAAAAGCATCCCCAAATACACTTATTTGGGTTCCATATTCCTCCATGACATTTACATGGGAAAAACAACATTAACACATACTCATTGTCCATTTAAAACATTTATTTCCATCATTTATGCCCATTTATTCGTATGGGTCATGGGATGAAAACAGTAGACCGAATTAAGATTCGATATACCGGAAATCACTAATTCGGTGTACCGAAACCCCCTATTTCGGTCGATTGATGAGTTTCGGTCTATCGAAACCAGACACCTCAGTTCAAACTGACAGGGATTCGGTATGCCGAATCCAGTTTGGCATGCTGAATCTCCCGTGTTCTGTACACAGCCCCTGCCAACAATCATTAGTTTACTGGAAGTGGGAGCCTTCGACGGACCCCTCAAACAAGCATAATAAAAAACAAATAAATCAGGGGGTGTAGACTTTTGAGCCTACTTTGAAACCCCTCAAACCATTTATCAATCCATTAGCTATGTAATTCATACGAAAATCGGTGAAGCTCATTACCATCTACTATAGCTTACATCCCTAAATCTCGTATAACCCTACCAATTTCCATCCTAACTACATGATATCTACATATTCATGCTATTTATCATATTCTCATCAATTCTACTATTTTTCTACAATTTTACATGCATTTATTCTCATTTCCATGCAATTTATACATTATTGAAAATAAAGAGGAAAGAGGAGGAATAAGGGTTGAAAACCTCCTTCAACGAGCTCTCCCAACTCTGGCGAGCTTCTCTTGCCCCAGCGAAGCTCCTCCCACCGGTAGACCAAGGCTCAACTTTCCTCTTTCCACTTTGGCTCATGCATCCTTTTATCTCTTCATTCTTTTCTCTCGCAGCTTCCACCCACTGCTGCCTCCTTCCTCTTTACCTCCTCCTCCTCCCGCATGGCGCCGACCACCCATCACGTCGGAAAAGACGGGGAGGCACGGGCTGGTGTCTCTGGTGGCATGGGTTCGGGTGAAGAAGAAGAAGAAGGGGATGGGGGTTGTGAGGGCTCGTGAGAGAGAAAGAAAAAGGAAAGAAAGAAAAATAAGAAAGGAAGGACATGCAAATCGAGGCGACTATGCATCTCCAAATTGGACCCCACATTGGTCCCAAATCACAACTAGGTGCACAGTAAGTCAACCAAACCTTCACACTCACAAGAAACAACAGATTATCCATTAATAAATCATTTATACAATATTACAATTAATTACATGGTTTACAATTAATATAAATAATCAGGTCTAGGTGTCACATACAATGCACAATAGAATATCAAGCTGTAAATAAAAACACACAAACTAAATTAAATTAGATGATATACAATAGATCTAAGTTATATACATGATCTCTAATTAATCTTCCATAAGTATAGACATAATCTCCAATTATATACATGATCTTCTCTAAATTAGATTGATATTAGTCCATCAAAGTTTATTGATATTCGTTAGCATCTACATGAGATTAAATTCTAGAAATTTCACAGTATTTTTTTTGTATTATGATTATTGAATCATATTTCCTACCACATTATAGATCATTGCAAACTTGGCAAAACTTGAATTTGTTGCCGTTGACAATTCTATAGATAATTATTTATCATGGGAATTGGGTGTTGAAATTCATTTTAGTGCAAAGTTATTATCTAAGACCATAGTGGAACTAATGAATACTTGGCTTGAAGGAAGGCTATGGCGATGATTTTCCTATGCCACCACCTTTACGAATACTTGAAGATGGAATATTTGACTGTAAAGAATCCAACAACCCTTTGGAAGAAACTGAAAGAACAATATGAACCCTAAAAAACTGTAATCCTACCACAAGCTTGTTATGAATGGACGCAAGTTAAACTTCAAGATTACAAGTTGGATGCCGAATAAATTTAGCTTCATACAAGATTACCTCATGCTTGTAGTAGTTTGGTGTCAACATTATCAACTCTGACATGTTGGATAAGACGTTCATTATTTTTCACAAAGGCAATCTCATCTTGATGCAACAATATTAGGAGAAGAAATTAAAAAAACATTGTGATCTTTTGTCTTGTTTGCTCGTTGTTGAGCAAAACTGTGAACTACACCTAAAAAATAACAACTCCCTCCCAATCAGCTCTACTACATTGCTTGAAGCACATGCAACATCATCCCAAAATGTTGGGAAGAATTATCATGGGAACAATGAATATTTTGGAGGAAACAAAAATTTTGCTAAGAAGAAAAATCATGGTACGTCCTGCAAACCATAATCAAAATATAAGGGTAAAGGCAGAGGCAAGGTTAAATTCAATGATACCTAGAAGAGGAATGAAACTAAAAATGATAAGGACTCTAGTGCTATTTGGAAGGAATACTTTTGCTTGACACATGATAAAGATGAGAAAGATTTCCTTCATATAATTTCTAGATCCCTAGAAGGAAAAGAAATTTTAGAAAGTCTCCCAATACAATTCTCTAGTCTTTATCACACTACAATTTATAACTTAGAGACACATACTTTAGCCAATCTGAAGTCTCATGATAACTTAATATTTATTTTATGGTATGATTGTCTTGGTCATTCGGGGTCAACTATAATGCGATAAATAATAAGGAATACATATGGGCATTCTTTGGAGAACCAGAAAATCCTCCAATGTAATGATTTTCCATCCTTTACTTACTCAAAAGACAAATTAATTATTAGACCATCACCACTCAACGTTAACATTGAATCCTCATCTTTCCAAGAGAGAATTTAGGAGAATATATGTGGTCCTATACACCCCCTAGCAAACCATTTAACTATTTCATAATCGTCATCAACATATCTTCTAGATGGTCTCATGTATATGTTCTCTTGACCTATAATTTAGCATTTGCAAAATTATTAGCTCAAATTATAAGATTACAGGCCTACTTTCCAGATTACCCAATTATGAAAATCTAATTAGATAATACAGGAAAATTTACATCGAAGTTATTCTCAAATTATTGTACTTCAGTTGGCATTGAAGTTGAACATCTTGTAGCTCATATTTACACTCGAAATTGGCTAGTTGAGTCTATTATTAAAATATTCTATTAGATCACTCACCCGCTTCTAATGAAATCTCAATTGCTAGTGACTGACAGAAGTGCACGAGCTCAAGCTCAATTCAGCCTCTGCACTGAACCCATTAGTTGCAGAGGAGAACCAACTAGAGAAATAGACGCAGAAGGAAGAAGATAAAAGAGAATGAGCTACTAGATTGATCTGTGATCTCATGAACAACAGATGAGATCAATCGACCTTCTTCTCATACATATATGCATGAAATTGTTATAACAGACAACAAAAGAAGCCATAACAAACTTAACCATTTACAACAAACTATAACTAACTACCAACTAATTGCTGTCATTAGGCTTAACTATCCATTGGCTAAACATCTATTATCAGCCTCCCTCAAGCTGAACTTGGTACCAATAAGGTGAAGCATAGACTGAAGAAACTTTACTCAAATAGGGTGAAGACCTTTAGTAAAGATGTCAACCACTTGGTCAATGGATGAAATATATCTCAAGACAATTTGCTTTCTGGCAATTTTCTCTCAAACAAAATGGTAATCAACTTCGATATGTTTCATTCTTGCATGAAACACATGATTCAGAGACAAAGAAATGGTAGAAACATTATCACATGAATCAAGGGTGCCTTGAGAAAGGGAATATGAAGCTCATTTAATAGAGAGCATAACCAATAGAGCTTAGCTATAGTATGAGCAATACATCTATACTCAATTTCTATTGAAGAACGAGCCACAACACTTTGCTTTTTAGCACACCAAGAAATAGGATTCTTTCCCAAATACACACAATAACCATTTATTGATCTACGATCAATTGGACATTCAGCCCAATCTGCATCATAGTATGTAGAAAGTTCAATTGAGTTGGGTGTGAATGTAAGCTCAAATGACAGAGTTCCCTACAAGAATCTAAGAATCTTTTTAACTACTGTCGTATGTATGGTTGTAGGATCTTGAAGAAATTGTTAGACTTGATTCACTGAAAAAGCAATGTCAGGCCTGGTCAAGGTAATGTATTGAAAAGCTCCTACAATGCTCCTATAAGTGGCAGGATCTGAAAGTGGTTCACTATCAATCTTATTCAGCTTAGCAACTTCTACAGGACTTGACACAGGCTTACTGTAGATATTCCGTTTTGATACTCCCCAACCCCTATAGAGTAGCATTGCCTCAGCATAGAGCATACCCCATTTTAGGGCTCATGTGCCTATTGATTGTGTGGAACGCCCAATTTGCGGCATTCTACATTGAATGCCTAGAAATGAGTGTTCTACGTTAAACACTCCATAACAAGCGTTTTATGAGGCCCTGTCAATTTCCTTCCTCTTTTGGCCCATTTGCCTTATGTGGACTTGGGTGAATGTCAAATGCTAGTGTAGATACTTTCCTTTTTCGAAGGATAGTGTTATCTATCATTTCCAGTAATCTCGGGCTACAAATCTTTGAACCAAATTTGGTAAGTTTGCTGTCTGGTTGCGTAGAACGTTTGATCTAGGTTGTTCTACGTTGGACGCTCAATAGCTGGCGTTCTATACCTATAATCTAGGCTCTCTACGTCAGCTTGTTTTCCTTATTTGGCGAATCCGAATTTTGAATCCTTTCCCTATTTAGACATCCACGATTACTTGTGGGCATAATTAGGGCTCAATTACATCCAAATCAGATTTTATGGAGAGATTATCCACTCCTAGCTGGTAGTGATGTTGGAGGGGTGTAGAACAACCAATATTTGGCTTTTTACTTATGCAGAACGTCCTTTTTTGGGCGTCTTGCGTAGAATGCCTTCAATTGGGTGTTCAATACTCCAAAGATAGAAATTTCTTGCCGAAACTTCCTTCTTTGATAGTATTGTCATCCAAGGCCTGATCCATTCACCTATAAATAGGTGAGCACACCTGGCATCAAAAGGGCATCAGAAAAATACTCAGAAATCACCCCGACATTATCAAGAAAATTCCTAAGAAAGTGAGATCATCTAGAGATGCTAAGGAGAGGAGGGGTTTTGGGCACAAGTTCACTTCACTAAATCCGACCACATCACACGGCATTCTGCATCTTTCATAACTCAAAAGGGAGTTTTTCATTTGTAAACTTTGCATATCATACTTTGTTTTTACCACATCAATAGATAGGCATTTACATTGGTTGCAATCGGGGGATTGAAAACCCCTCGAGTGAGTATTTTTTCCTCCATTTTATGTCCGTAATTTGTCTCGTTAAATCACTTACTATACCCTTCTAATCCGCATTTTCTATTCATTGTCTTGCAAGGAAAAGGTGAAGAAAAAAGAAGCTCATCAAGCACAGGCACCCTTAGGCAACGCGGGTGTTGTCCTAAGGTAGTTGAACCCACAACCAAAATGGAATCTCCTCAAGGTGTCTCGAGGGTTGGCGAAAGTGAACCGAGAGTGGCGATCACAACTTGATTTCAACCTACGTGGAGGGAAGAAATCAAGATAAAATTCAAGGGACACAAGTGAGGCCACAAAACGATGAAACCAAAACAAAAACATCGTTTCCTCTCTCCAAAAATCCGGCATCTCCAGTCTGGTGATCACGATGGGACGGTTGAAAGTGCCTCCGTGCTAGGTGAGCCTTCCTCCCTCTCTTCTTCATTGTTTTTCCTTGCATTTTCCCTTCTCCTTCTTGTGGATTTCCGAACTTTAGCAAAATTCCTTGTAGTGTTTTGAGGCACCGTAGTTTTGGTAGTGATTTAAGGTTTTCATTGTATTAAAATTACTACAATCACCTCCCCTTTCGCTTCTGATTTTCGTAAGTAGAGGTGATTGAATTAAAAATCACTGTTTTTCCTGGAAAATCTCTGTCAGTAAGTGTTAAATGCCTTATTCTGGGCATTCAATATTGAACGACTGCTTGTGGACATTCAACATTGAATGCCCCTGTCCTAGCGTATTACGCTTCTAAATAGAGTTCTTACTATTTTCAAAATTCTTCCTATTTTCTTTTGTTATAACTGGCCCTAGGATTGTAATGTGGGGTGATCTGCTTTTTCTGTAGGGACCATAACCACAAGTCCTTGGGTGCTTTTCAAAATCCCAATAAAAATCATGTTTCCTCTATGCTTTGATTGGCCCTTACTGAGAACTGGATTGATTGCTTCTTTTCTTAGGCTATGCTAATAACTACCCAAGTTTTGAGCACCCCTATTGCAAGAGACTTGGGAGAAGTATTTGCGTTGTCACTTGCTTTTACAATGGACACTATTTCTTCCCTTGACCCTTCGTAAAAGCTAGTTCGAACGATAAGATAAGAATTGTACTCTACCTTCCTCCTTTCTGTGGTTTGTTGTGATTTGAATTAACATGCGGGAGACCTGACTAATCCTAGGTATGCTGGACTTTACCTCTACGGCGTAGGGATCTAAGTATGCTCAGACTCTCCCAAGGAACCTCAGAAGTTGAGATAGGGGGCAATACCTAGAAGAAGATTTTCATCCCATTTGTGAGGATCCATAGCTAAACCCTGAAGAACAGCCATACCTATGCCTTAGGTACCTCGAGAGCCATGCAGGTTAACACATTAGTAACAAGTGGAAACACTAAAATCATCTAAAACGATTGTTTGAAAGTGTTATTGTGTAGGTTTCTGTGACAGGAGTGTTATACGCCTGATCTGAGTTGTTTTACATTATACGCCCCAAAATCAACGTCCAACACTTTGACTGTTGTTTTATCTTCTATTTTGTAGACTTTTATTTGGCCATCTTCATATAACAACAAGTGCAACATTTGAATAGGGCAATTGAACATTTTAGTCCTAGTTCCAATTTTTATTTCATTTCTAGAAACTTGTATTAGGCAATATGAACCTTTGTAATTCCTTGTAATCTTTCTCCAATAAAAAAAAGGCCAAAAAAAAAGCAAAAAAAGAAAAGGAGGAAAAATTGGAGCCTGAACCGTTAAACGACTTCTTTGAGGCATCTTACATTAAACACCCATTTTTAGTCATACTATATTTAATGCATTTTTCTTGGCATTTTACACTTCCTAGAAGCAAACACTGCTTAAAGTCGCCATCATGAACCAATTTGCTGAAGCTGAACAGTCACAAGTAGAAAGGTCAGAGACGGCAAGCACATCAGGAGAGGAGTCCACCTTTGTCATCTATCACCCTATCACCGGAGAGGCACTGGATCCTGATTCAATCCAGTACAAAGACAGGTATCAGTTCTTAAACAACAATGTGTCCAACCAAATAGGGGCATCTCTTCAACCAAACTCAAATTTCCAAGGCCCCCCCTCCCCTTTGATGAAGGACAATGAAGGCCTATTGTGGACCACATCCCTGACGACCTACACCAGGGATAGTATGGAAACCCACCACTGGACACAAACCATCAAAGGCAAGGCAATGCGCTTAACGAAGGATTCAAAACAATGGCCAACCGTTTGTTCCAAGATTAGTTCCAAATCCAACATGGCGAGTACCAAGAGTGAGTCAATCCGCTCTTCGAACACCAAGCAGTAAGCAACCAGCTACTCCCTAGATATTATCATTACCAAGCACCTCCTCTACAACAAGAGCTGGCCGCACTGCATCCCATTGTCGATAGCTATCAGCAACCAATATATCAACAACAAGTGTCGACACCCCGATTTTGAGGTGACCCAGAGATGAGTATCCTTATGTTGCTTTGGATGTGATCAGCCCTTAAACCAAGCCCCAAACCTATTAGCAAGCCAGAGCCCCAATCAGAGATTCTGTGAGCTGAGTTGGCGCACCAA
>JAMKQA010122480.1:0-10147 GCA_024699735.1 Posidonia australis | reverse complement strand
CTAGATATGTGACCTACACCCCCTCCCCTAGGACATGTGTATGTGGTATTACAATAATTACAGTAACACCTAGTTTGATCTACAGGGTCTAATGTAACATGCTTCCAAACCCAAGAACTTTGTTTCCTAGGTTTCTTTGTGGTTGTGGAATGTGAAGTATTTGTTGGGGTACTTTGAGGATTATCTGACTCCATACTAGGGATATAATCATGGGTACCAATATTACCAATATTTTTCATTTTAATATTAAAAAAATGAATATTAAATAATAAAACCCTTAACCCACAAAAACCAAAACCCAAAAATGGAAGGATTAGAAGTAAAGAATTTGGAGGGATTAGAAGTAAAGAAAATTTGATGTTGCTGGCTCAGCTACTGTCGCGTGGAGACTGGAGTCTGGAGAGCAGAAGACCGGGCAGAATCCAAAGCCAAAGCAAAATCTTCACTTGAAAATCTTCTTTTGAGAATTAAGAGAATTTTGTAGAGGAGAGTTGAGAAAGTTGTAGAAGAGAGTTGTGGAAAAAAAATGAAGGATTTGAGGGGATATTTATAGGTTAAAATTTGCAATTTTAAAAAAATAATAATAAAATAAATTCTTTGTGGCCGTTGCAAATGCAACGGCCAAAAAATTAAACATGTAGCCGTTGCAATTGCAACGGCTACTGAATGGACCGATGCAGTTTTAATTTTTTTATTTTATTTTATTCCGGGCCGTTGGGCTCGGCCCTTTTGCTTTTTTTTTTAAACTGTTACTGTACACGGGCCCAACCCGTTAGGTTTAAAAAAAAAATTTTTTAACTGTTACCGGCCCGGCCTTGGGTCTTTCGTGGGCCAAACTGGGCCTACTCTGCGGGCCTTGGCGGGCCTGCCCGTTAGGCCCGACACTGCCCACGGCCCACGACGAGCCTGGCTCGGTCCAACCCACGTCAGATTTTTTCGGGCCCAGGCTGGGCCGAGCGAGCTCGGGCCGGCCCGGTCCGATTTCCATGTCTAGTTGTAAAGTCCAAAAACTTATAGATGCTTCTATTATATCCCAAAAATGCTATTGATTTGTAGTTTGTATTGTCTATGTTCATAATCCAAAATGTATCAAAACGACCATCAAAACATAACAGAAAATCAACTTGCTTGAGTTGCAAATGGATTACTACTGTCAACCTACAAGAAACACAAAACACTAACTTTCAAGCTAAATAGGTAAATGCTAAGCACTACATGAAAATTCACAATTTTGAGTTGGGAATTACTTTTACTTGATCATATTCAAAATCCGAGTAACATTACATCTAAACTACTGTAGAATACATTTATGAAAAGCAATACTTAGACGTCAACAGCTAACAAATTATAAAAAAAAGTGTCAAAGTATCAACATTAAGCAAAAACTTACTAAGGGTCCATTTAAAACATTCTAAACTCAAAAGTTAGATTTTAGGTTATTTCAAAAGCTAATTTTTGAGAGTTTTCATAGAAACTAAATTCTAGGTTATTTCTAGAATTTTGTTTGTAAAAATAAGATCTATTAGTAGAAGTTAACTTCTAGTAATATTCCAATTACTTTTTCAAATCCTAACACCTGTAAGTTTGCATTAGCCTTGAATGTTGACCAAAGTTGTACACACTATGTGAGGGAGATCAAAAGAAATTCTCATGTTAATCTATCGAGGCTGCATGTTAGTGTAGATATCCCATTTTGGCAACCACTTGTGAGGGATTTCTCTAGGAGAACGCATCTCGACGGCAACGAGGCACTTCATCCCCATTTTACCCCAAAAGTAACTTAAGATACTTAAACCAACCCAAACACCGTAAGCATTGACCCACAAATCCTAAACACCAAGCCCAACACAAGAAGTTAGCCTGTGTGCTCTGTGTCAGTGGGATGCGTGGCTCAATTGCATAGCCTAATCGCGCGTCATGGATGCGCGTGAGGACCAGGGCTGTCCTGTGCGAGCTGCTTGACGTGTCACTTTCATCGTACCTCGTACGAGCGTTGGCGTCGTCCATTGCTGCCTCGCGTGCTTGACATCCCTTCAGCTGTCCACGCCCTGCCACAGCCAGGCCCTACCGACCCTACTCTCACCGCCCACACCCTGCCACCAGTTGCCTACAGCACGCCGGCAACCCACACCCTGCCATCGCCTGCAACACGCCACCTCGCCTGCAGCACGCCACCACCTCTTCCAAATGATGTCTCCAGCTGAACGAGCTCTCTCTCTTGGATCGCTGGCCCCTCTGGAACCCCCAACTCCGAACACCAGTCGTCCCTGAGCAACCACCGTCGCCAGCCATCCATCCCAGCCACCTCCATTGGCAGTTGGAACACCCATTTCTACTCCACAGCCATTAACACCACCAGCCCCCACATTACCCACACAAACCTTCCGTCAACCTCTCCTTAGCTTTCCGAACTCACCCCCGCAGCCGTCATGCACTAGTCGTCGAAGACACACTGCCGCGAGCCTCGTTGGAGGGACAACCCGAGCTGCCCACAAGTAAGCTCCTTCCCGTGGCTTTTTATGTGTTGGTTCTTCTACTCTTGCATTGCACTTCCTGTGTGTTTTCCCGTGGATTTCCCTTACATATGCATCCTCTTTAGTCATGCACCCATACATCATGCATCTCCGACGATGGGTTCACCGTACCCAAAGCTGACTGATAGCCAACGAGCCCGACGCCTCCCATCTCGGTCATCTGCTACCATCTTCCTTCCTCTCTCTATCTCCCAGAATGGCTTGCCAGTAGCTTACAAGCTGCATCCACGTTCACAGCCCTCGTCGGAACCCATTTCCAATGAGGTAGGTCGGGGAAGGAATCCACCAAACCCATCATGCATCCAAGCACATAGGAACATCCTCCAGCATCCCCTCAAGCTCATGCATACATAACATCCATTTTAAAGCCACGACATGTGGGTCGGCAAGTTGGCAAAGCTTGCAGATCTATTCTGTCTCCGACGGGCATGCCCCGATAGCACTTGTGACCTACGTGGTTCTACTAGGGACAGAACAACCTGTCGAGCTGAGCTTTTGTACACTCACCTCATTCATTTCTCCACCCCACATCCACGCATCCTAGGACCTAACCCATGACATGCACCTATTCATTATAACCTAATCTTGCACCCCATGCATTTAATTAACCATTTGTACTGCCACATTCCACTCAAGAGTGGGGCAAAGGTCATTAGTTCGCTGTCCTATTCTATCTCTGGCATGCGTGCCCTGATTACGAGTTGGACTTGCACGGTTTTGCTAGGGACAGAACATGCAACTAACTTGTCCATTTGCCTATCCATTCCACATTTCTCCACCCCTGACCCATGCACTTAGACATAATCCAGCACACCCACTTGCATCTTATGCGCTTTAGATATACATTAATCTTGTTTATTTGCACATTATCATCGCATTAATGCATGCATCGCATTTGCTCATTCTCTATTTCGTATTTCACCAAGCACATCATTATTATCTCATGTCACTTATCATCTGTTAAGTATCATACATCATTACCCAAAGCAAGTGAGCATATCATGCATCATGACATTCATCTCAGGCATCATGACATACTTGCATTTGAGGCGATGACGATTACTATGTCGGATCCTTTTGACCGATGGTTGAGGATTCACATAATGTAATTGAGACCATTTACATCAAATTTTCATCCCACTCACATCACCTACATCAACATAGCATATGGCATACATCCATCTTAGACTTAGCAGGCATGCATGATCATTTGCATTTAGCGATACATGAGTGAGCAAAAAGCCTAGAAAGACCGATTTCTTGGGCACATGGGTGTGTCTAACACCTTCCTCATGCATAACAGGAGTCCTTACTCTTTCTCTAGCTTGCAATAACCAATGTGTTACATCCATCAGGTACGGAGTATGTACACACATTTGCATTCATTTTGCATTTTATCGCATCTGGTTTTCCTTGTCTTTTCAGTTTTAAAAGATTAGATGGCGACTCCATTTTTGTCCTTATCATTTTCTTTTTTCGTGTTTCATTCGGTGTTTTGAGTCGAGTGTCCTTTCTCGAATTCACCATCTTCGTCATGACCTTTTCGATCCTTTACGTGTTCCTTCTCGCAAAGGTCGATTCCAGTATGGTCACAGTTAGAAAAGATACTAGCCATTGAAAAAGACAATTTGTGGTAATTTATCATAAAATGTTTTCCCTCACTACAATAAAAACGTTAAACAATTAATGCGTCCTTCCAAGATCTGAAATGAAGAAATGAGACAGTGCCTTAACAGTTATCAGTAAAAAGAAATTGGGGATTCTATATTAAATCGAAACTCACTCCTATGAATAATTATGTTTACATGTTTAACGTTCTCCAGTAAATTACCACTTACGTTGAAGGGCCAACCACCGTTGTGACGTTTGCTTATTAATATATTGTAGTCAATATATTAGTAAGATTTGCACATATTTGGGGAAAGAAGGAAAAACATTGCAAAGGAAGACTTTTGAGAGTCAAAAATGGAGATTTGAAGAGAGATCTTAACTATCAATGGCATGATTGACTGATGCTTTTTTTCAGAAAACAATACTAGAGTAATCTTAAGTACATACACACACACAATGAAAACAACACCCTTGCTAAGCTTGGAAAGGGAGGTAACACATTACGGTGACAACATCAAAGGAATTGTCACACCCACACCATTTACAAGGACTAGGACTTGGACAAATCAATCAGAACTAATCTGCCATTATTCATGGCTCAAGTCTACCTAAATATCTGATAGATAGTGGATTTTTATCTGAATGAGTAATAAAAACTTGCAAAGTTCCAACAAAGAAAACAATAGCCTAAGCATAATTGACGACCAACAGATTATCATGAGTTCATGGCAAAAGCTGAGAGAGAGAGAGAGAGACAGAGAGAGTCTAATACCTTCAAAAATAGACTTGGAGTAAGTGTAACTTGGAAAAGATACCAAGTCATCTTGGACTATAAGAAGATCATCTAGGAGACCATGTTAATATAAACTGCTATTTTTTCCCATAGAATAAGCCATTGACTTGTTTCCCTTTCTTAGTCATGTATTTATTTCTCTTAGACCTTGAGCCACCTCTTATACACAATTAATACTAGTTTCCAACAATCAATACAACAAGATAATTCGTTCATATATATTTAAAAGTGAATATCTTTAACAAAGCTATCTCCTCTTGCAACATGCTTACCCTAGGAGTTCAATGACGTTCAATCCTCCTACTTATGCAACAGCACCAACACCCTGAAACTCTATTAATCTTTTGAGGACCCAAAATCTGTGTAGTGGCAATATCCTTTATCTCATCTATGCATTGTGAGGAGTTTTCGGTTTTTTGAGTCAACACAGATTCATTTATTCTCATTTACATAAGAAAATAATTCATTTGAGAAAATAATCATTGCTAGTACAAACATTTTCTATATATCACAAACAATTCATGATGATCTCATTATTACGATTGTCATGTTTAAAAGCATATGCTTAAGCCATCACTTGTAATTTTGTGAGACTTCGTCCTCTCTTTGTGTGCTATTAAGACAATGAAACAAATATAACGATCACAGTCAACTTATGATAAAATAGTACATGAAATTACTAAATTTCATCTTTTGACGAAGGTGAGCAAAAGATCTAGACCTAATGTGTTGATTCATTTTCCTTTTGCAACAATTTACATTATTTAGCGTAGATATTCTCTATAATAGACAGGAGAATTAGATTGAAGTATGAACTTGCATGATGTCTTCCCAAAGATAATTCAAGTAGTAACACAAAAACCTAGCACGAGAAGTGCATGCCTTACTCTCTAATGTGTTCTATTTAGCAAGAAGACACTCAAATTGTCTAAGGTCTATCCTAGTATCTTGATGTGCCATTCTCTCCTCGTCATCTTGAAATGGCTTGTAATGCTTTGTCTTCAAGTGACCTCTCTAATCTCTCCATCTAGAAATAAGGACTTTAAAGCTGTAGGTACATACATTTTCATGTCCATTGAGATCAAACTAAGTCTACCAATAAGATAAGAGTAAATAAATTCAAAAATACAAATAAGAGTTATGTAATTTAAACGTATCCTCCAATGCCAAGTAATCTATTTTTGACTACTTTTTGTCAATAAGCCATAGCTCTCCTTGCTTTTCAAACCTAGCAAAACGTCTATTCAATTGTTTCTTACCCTCACCTATTGGACAACCATATTTATCCCCTTCTTCTAAGTACCACTTTCCACCTAGTTGTTCAACATAGTCTCCCATAGTACGTTCTTTTCATTTCGCTTACTACCTTTAGTAAAGACCCTCCAAACTACATCTACTTCAACAAGAAAAGACTTAAATTGATCAAGATATATCACAGGATAGGCTTCTTCCCTGGTGTTGGGAGGATGACTCGGTGTAGGAGGACTCGATCAAGGTTGTAGGCCTCTCTATGTTAACAAGATTGGTTGTGGTAGGAGGGTTGGTGGTTGCATGATGAAATAGTCGTCAAACTTTGGGAGCCATTTCAACACCTATACTTTAGTACTTTAAGAAAGTAAGATAAAAAGAATAGCTTCAAATATTAGAAGAAGATAAAAAAAGAAATATTAGACTTGTTCCCATAGAATTTAATGAAGATAAAAAGAAGAATCAACAAAATTCTTCTTTCAAGCACAACAAAATATTTCAATTTGATCACAAGAAAGTCATACAAAAGCAACTGAATTTGCATTTATATCCCTCATCAAATAAAACTGACGTAGCTAACATAAATGAAATATTTATCACAAGTGATTCACAAGAAAGTCATACATACATTGACACCTTACAACAAAAACTAAAATAGCTTACAAAACCTTCACTTCCCAAAATGACTCATTCAACAACTTCCTCTTCATCATAGACAAAGGGAACTGTTATATCCTCTACATCATTTCTAAACCAAGATACATTTTCATAATCTGCAATGTTTTGTGCCACATCGAAGTTGTATAGATTACATGAAATAAACTTAGCATTTCCTTCAACTTCATCTTGAGACATGCCATAGAAATTCCTTGAAAGTATCCTTAAGACAATGTGCCAAACAGAGTCCATCAGATCTTCTAAATAAAAACACTGCCCAACTTAAGAAACAAATATGAAAGGATCATCTTTGTGTCGAGTTTGTTTAACATTCACACAATTGAATCCAAGGTTATCATTTTTAAATCCAATTGTCGTGTGTTCATCAAACCAACTGCATTTGAATAAAACAACATTCAAAGATGGTCCATATTGTACCTCCTAGGCATCTTCCAAGATACCATAATAAGTAACACCATCACACACAAGTACCTCTATAATCAACCTAAATAATGAAATACCTCTATAACAAAAGTTAATCAACCTCTCTAATAAAATAATAATGTTGAAGAATAGAACACAAGAATGTCTACATCTATAATAAAAAAATAATGTCTTAATCGTGAAACGCAAGAAATATACAAAGCTTTAATTTAAATGTTGTAGTTCTAAACATTCAAATCAAACCCTACTCATTGTTGATCGTGTCTGAATATACACAAGGTGAGTTATTGTTTAACCACTCCAAGCAACATAATTTCGTGAAGAAGCTGTTCAAAACTCTAGAAGAGATAGAGATAGAGATTGGAAGCGATTCTCAAAGGACAAAACACATCAAGTCTTGTGTCCAAACTCTCAAAAAGAAAAAAAAACTTTGTGAGCCCAAGAAATCAAATAGTTGTTGAAGGACCACTTTTGCTAAAAGTCACCGCTGGTGCTTGAGGAGATATTGTGCCATGTAATGACTCAAATTTTAGACAGCATTTTAGGTTAGATATTTAATCTAGAATCTAGATGTGTTAAACGCTGAAAATGATGCATCTTATGTTAGACACAAGAAATCCAACGTTCAACACTTGAAATATTGACTTCTGGAATTTGGATGTGTTAGACGTTGGGGATTCTAACATCCAACGTTAAACGCATGTCAAGCAACGTCCTACACCTGAATTATGGATTTTTGGCTTTCTTGATGAGACACAGAGTGTGGCATGTCTTATGTTAGAAACATAGACGCACGCGTATAATACTTGTAGTCTGTTTGGGTCATGCGTGTCTTGCTACTGCGTATCCCCACTATGTTTTACTGGCACGTAAAATTTAGTATTTTGGACCCAAAACTGAAGCAACATTTAAGTGGATTGGATGGGTTTTTTGGATCCATGCTTGTCTTCTTCTTTAATGAGTGGCTCTTTTCTCCTTCACAAACCCACCAGCAAAACAAAGAGAGGGAGAGAGGTAGAGGAGGAAGGATAAGAGGAAGGGAAGGCCAGTGCCATCGCCACTGTTCGTTCACACTGTCATTTGCCACGTTCCCTCACCATCACCATTTCCCAATGAAGGAGAAGGATGGGTTCATGGAGGAGAAGTAGAGGTAGAGAGAGAGAGAAGGGAGAAGGATAGGTAGGAACGGAGGAAAGGAGGACAGGAGGAGGAAGGGAGGTGTTGTCGTTGATGCAGCCCTCCGCATTGTCAATCCTTCGTTGTCGTTCACCCATGCCCTTAGTCGCCATCATCGTGTGAATAGAAGAGGGGGAGAAGAAGAGTAGATTAGAGGAGAAAGAGAGAGAAGAGGATCTAGTGCGGGAGAAGGGGGCACTGACAGTCAGTAGAGGAGAGAGAAGGAGGCCATCGCTCGTTGCCATTCCCATTGTTGAGCTACCGACCGTAGATTGCCACTACTACTGCACCACCACCATAGTGCCATCCTCCAGGAGCTACCACCACTATGCCACGTGGGTGTGGCCTAATCATTGATGAACAGTACACACCCTACTGTTCCCTTTCTCCCTTTTTTGTGTTAATCAGGTGATTTGTACTTGGCTTAAGATGTTCTTGTTATGCCATGATTTTGTGGCTGATGTTTGGTTTGTGGAATCTACTGTTATGCCCTAATCTTGTGGTTGATCTTGGCATATGAGACTCTTTATTGTACTTGAGATTTATGGTGGTTCATGGCTCGTTATCATGCTCTATGATGCTCTGTTTATATGCCACTCCTAGCCTGAGTTTAATCTTGGATATGCCTTGGTTTTGTGTTCCTCAATAGAGCAATGCATGATTAGGAATGTTTTAAATTGATTCTAAGCCTTGGAATGGTATATTGATCCTATTGAGTATTTTATAATATAAATGTTTAGGAGAATGATTAGAAATGATCTTGATGAATGCCTAAATAACTTATTAAGTTTTCCCTTAAGTGGTAGTTAATAAAAGATTATAGGACTTAGAGACACTAAGGTTTTTCCCCTTAACGATCTAGACGGACAATAAGGTTAATGATTAATCTTAGGATTAGATTATGGTTTTGGTTTGAGTGTGGTGCATTGAATTGTGTATTTAGTAACACTATTTGAGTGTTTGACGCTGAGCTGACTGTGGCTTTTATAAGACACAGGTCAGTAAGCATCTTGCACATTGGCACTAGAACTTAGAGTTCTGGGTGTGGTTTGTATGAGTGTTCAGTCTTGTAAGTTAAATGGGACTTTGAAACCGTGGTTTTGGCTCCTATGTGGTATCTTCTTGGTGAACTTTACGCCCATAAGGTGTTTTTGCCTATTTGTTTTTGTTTTTGGGTATTTTTCTTGAGTTGTTTTCATGGGTTGAGTGTGACATTTTAGAACTTAGACGCTCCCAAGACGTGGTTTTCAATGTGGTTTAGTGTAACGCCTCGATCCCGGGCACGCTACCCAATCACAGTATCACAAGCATAATTACACAAAATTACAGAACAAATAGAACTGTAACTAAGGCTCACCTTCAGGATCACAATGTGCGGCTAGAAGCTCCAACTCCTACACCGGAATCCGACTGCACGCGGTCTACACCTGAAAACCAAATAGTACGCGTGAGTGACATCTAAGTCACCCAGTACGCGCCTCAGAACATACAAACCACCAAAAACTCGGCAAAACCAAAAGAAACTCGTTTCATATCATTTGCAAAACTTGGTTTTCTTCTTTTTGAAAATCATCCTTTCTTTTATTAAATAATCACTTGGGAATTCAATCCCAAAACCATATTCTTTTTCTTACAAAACATTCCTTTACATTTCTTTCAAAAACCTTTTGGAATTCATTTTTCC
>JAMKQA010122479.1:0-11091 GCA_024699735.1 Posidonia australis | reverse complement strand
TTTTTGCATGATTTTTCATGTACTTGGTTTTCCTTGTCTTCCATAATAGATTAGGTGGCGACTCCGTTTTATTTTGCTTTTTCGACGTGATTTTGCCGACCGATTTCGCATTCATTTGCGGAATCTCCTCGCCGGCATGGTTACATAAGGTTTCCAGCATTCCCGAGCCTCTCCTCACCTCCAACCTCCTCCAAACCTCCCAAACCATTGGTCGAACTTCCTCCTCTGGCGGCAACATCTTCCTCCTCCTCTAGCTCTCTCCCCTCTCTCTTGGTTCGCACCTCCTCTCCCTTGTGCTCTGCTCCTTGGTGCCATCACCACCTCTCCTTTTATTACCTCCACCCACTGCCAGCCTTGCCATTTTTGCCAATTGCCTCCAACCTTTCACCATGACTAGCATGATAAGAAGAGACGAGTAGGCTATAGGGTAGAGAGTGCATGACTTGTGAAGGGGGCACTGTGCTCCTTTTGACCAAAGGTCAAACAAGATCCCACACACACACGGGAGACACAACGAGCCAGAATGCCATACAAACTAGGGAAACCAATATAACACAGCCACACAAAGAGAAAAAAGCACAATTGGGCTAGAAACACCTTGATTATCCATTAATAAGTCGTATTACACAAATATTACAAATATTCCATGATTTCCAATAATTCTGGATAATCAAGCATAGGTGTTATAAGATGATATCTTCTATTGATTACCTTCATTCTATATCTAAACCAAGTAGATCATATCCAATCAAGTTGCCTAATAATCAGTTTGCTTTAGTTGAAGCTATAGGATTTGTTTGTCTTACTCCTAATATTTTACTTATAAATGTCCATTTTCTTCCCTCTTTTAATGTTAATTTGCTTTCAGCAAGTTAATGAGGAATCTAAAATATTCTATTAGGGGGGATTTGTGCACTTGAAAAGCACTGGAATTAATTTAAAGGGAATTTAGTTTCCTATTAACCATCCAAATCAAGGTGTTTATACACAGTAGAGAAAAAGATTGGATAGGAAGTTAATTCTACTACTTTCCTAAGTTGTGTAAACATCATGGAATTCATTTCTCTATACATCCCTTGAGATTTTACTAGAATTCACCATCTTATCTAATCAAGGTCTTGATATGCTTAATTTCATTGAGTACATTCTTATAAATTAATGATTTTCATATAATTTATATTTGTTTGATATAAAATGATTTTAGAAAATTTATTATCTAATAATTATGTATACAATATTTATTTTATATTTATATTTTTATGATAATATTTTATTAATTTATTAAGGATATATAATGTAACACCTGTGCTTGATTTTCCATTTAATGTATAAACCATGGAATTTGCTATGTTAATCGAATTTGGTTTATTAATGGTTAATCAAGGTTGTGGTGGTTATTGGTTGTGGTCTCCCCCAATGCAATTGTGTTCCTAGTTTTCCCTTATGGTGTGACTTCTTTAGCTTTGTGGGTCGATATGTGCACCTTGGGACCCGTGCCTGAGGGTGAAACCCACTTTGTTGGTCAAGGAGTCCAACCACACATGAGACTTGAGCCCCTTTTCTTCTGTCCATGCCCGTGACCCTGTCTTTCCATGCTCGAGAGCCCTAGCTGGAGGGTTGCTCATCCCGTCTCTTCCTCGACAGGGAGGCTAGTAGAGGAGTTGGCGAGATTCTAGGGGAGTGGTAGGCGAGGAGGTGGCGATAAAGGGAGGCATGGAGCGCGGTGGGGAAGAAGAGAATGTAGAGAGAGTGGGGAGACCGAAGGTGAGCCACGAGGTGGGAGGAGAACCATGCGTCCAAGGAGATCGTGTGAGTGGGGGAGGCTAGTATCATGCATCATCAGAGCTCATGGGCACACAAGGCTTGTCGAAACCAGGTACGCTTTTCCCCTTCCTTCTTCCTTTCCTCGATTAAGGCATGTTAAGGTTAAGTGATAAATCATGGTTAATGAGGTAGAAATCATGCAAAAATAAGGAAAATGTTGGGAATGCGATGTACAACGTGTTTATGTTGAGATCATGCTGATTCATGGTTGATTCATGGGGTTTTGCTAGTGATTTTGGATGTATGCTACAATAATCTCGTATGAGCTTCATGTCTTTATGATTTTCTATAGAACAGCAAGCTTAATGGTTTTGTGTTTGGATTGAGGGGTTTTGAAGTAGTCTTGGAGGTCTACACCCCATATTTTACTTGTGATTTATGTGGCAGATTAGATGGGTCCGCCCCTCACTCCCACTTTGGGGAGAAGAGACGGCATCAGTCGGGGAGGTTTTCTGCAATCATAGAAAATAGTATGCCGAACTGAGTTCGATATGCCAAAATACTCCCAGGTGGGTTCCCTGGGCCACTGGTTCAGACGACCAGGGGTAATTTGGTCGACCGAATGAAGAGATTTCAGATGACCGGATGGATTCGGTCAACTGTTCTGGCAGGAAACTGATAAAACTAATAGAGATTTGGAGTACCAAAATATTTCGGTCGATCGAATCAAAGATTTTCGGTTGACTGGGACCCTATTCGGTATGCTAAACTAGGACCCAGAACCATATTGAGAAATGCTTTGAAAAACATTAATAAATGGAGATAAATGCATGATAAATTTATGAAATACATAGAATGATTCATGAGATGTTGCATGCAAACGTGTTGTTTTAATGATGTTTTCCATGAATTGCGAAACATGAAATATGTGGAATACATGTGGGCCCATGCAAGGGGTAAATGCATGATACAATAAACCATGAATGAATGTCAATGAAATGATTGGTTTTGAGAACCATAGATGAGAAATGTGAGACATAATGTGTAAGATTTATAAAGAATTTTATGAATAAAAACTGGTTTTGCCAAATGATTTGAAATGAGAAACTACATATGGTTTAAAAGAGATTTTCGAGATTTATAGGAACTACAATTAGACCCAGGCTTGACGACAAGGGTAGTGAAACCTCTAGAGATGTCGGGGATGTGTCCTTAGTTGTGGTTGCCGAGTTGCAGTATTGGGTAAGAGCCTTGAGACTGTGGTGGTACTGTAGGACCCGAGGTACGGTAGACGTGGATTACCCTCAGTGTCGATGCTGGTCGGGTCTAGGGTTAGAGTCCCCAGGTGCTTGGGCACCAGGGGGTGGTGAGGACGCACTCCATGCTTGTACCAATGAGAGTACGTTCTGAGGCTGCGGTTGAAGTGGTTGAACTCCAGCATGGGGTGGTTCACCGTGGCACTGCAGTGTGGTCAGGGTGGAGCCTCGACAACTGCTTGTGGTCAGGTCGATCACCTATGGCCAGGGTGATGCGACCAGCTTTTGAGACATGGATTGAAATTTGTGTTGAACTAGTTCCTAGCCCTGATTTGTTGTGATTTGTGTTAATAGATAAACTGGTACTTTGGGCTGGGAAACTAGATGTAGATGGTTTTCTTTTCCTGAGTTGTGCATAAAGATTTGTTAATGAGCATGAGATTTCGAAAAAGGAAAGGAAAGAAAGTTTTTGAAATAGCGTCCTCTACTGATTTTATCGAACCACGTGTGTTGGCTTTATGATGGCTGTGGCTTCCCAAGGTTTTCTAGAAATGCAATGTTTTTGTCGGTTTTGTTTTGTTCATGGGGCGTGTACTGGGTGACACTCCTGTCACTCACGCATGGTTTCCTTTTTGCCTTGTCTCAGGTGCTCAGGTGTAGCTGCAGTCATGTCTGGTGCATCGCTTTCTAGCCACTTTCTCCACACACCGGTCTGGGTGTTTAGCTTATTTATTTAATTCTGTTATTTTAGACTCCAATAGTTGCATTTGGGTAGTTCCTGTACTATTGTGCAGCACGGGGGTGTTACATATAATGATTATAATAAGCTTGGTTATCAAACATTAATGTATGATAATTTTATTTTATTTTATTTAAGATATATAAAGATTTTAATGAACTTTCTTATCAAATAATGGTAAATTATTTTATTTATTTTATAATATATAATTATTTCAATAAATATTATCGTCAAATAATGGTATATGCTACTATTATATTTTATTATTTAATTATTTTAGTAATCTTTATTATCAAACAATCATATACTTTCACATTTATATTATTTATATAGTAATTATAATATTTTTAGTAAACTTTGTTATAAAAAATGTTTATGATAATAATATATTTTATTTATTAATAATCAAATAATGATGCAATTTATTTTTTATTTTATTCATTTAACAATTGTAATAGTTTTTAATAAAATTTATTATCATATAAAGTTCATGAAAATATTTATTTACAAATATATATGACCTTCTTCTAATTTCACATATATTTGAAATTTATTTTCTCATTATTTCTATAACATGCACAAACACCAGAAAATAAGTCAAAGGAAAATCAAATTTCCTTACTTTCTAAGAAAACTCAATTCCTCTTAATTCCCTTTAACTCCAAGATCTCAATTTCTATCAAATTTTGTGCACAAATAAGCCCTAACTTTCTTTCCTAAATCATGTGTATTTCAGGACCGTACCTCAAAGAGGAGAATTTGGCAAGGCCATCACACTAGTAGACTTCATATGTTGTCACAACATGATAGTTCTACTAGTTCTTACTCAATTCTCATTGTTTCATATTTTACAACCAGTTCATCTACTAATCTCTAGTACCAAAGACTAGGCTATTTGTCTTTTACAAAGCTCAACAAATGGCTTCTTCTATTCCTAAAATAAAGAATGTCAATAATTCACTTTGTAATATTTGTCCTCCAACTAAGCAAACTAGGTTGTCATTTCTTATTAGAGCTTCTTTTGAACTTGTACACATGGATGTTTACGGCAATTTTTTTGTTCTACCACATTCAAGAGCAAGATACTTCTTAACCATTATTGATGACAAATATTCTAGGTGTACTTGGTTGTTCTTGATGAAGAATAAAACAAAACCTTTTCTTTTATCAAGACTTTTTTTTCTATGATTTGTACTCAGTTCAATGCTAAAATCAAGTTTGTCAAGACAAACAATGGTTTAAACTTTTTTTTTCAAATGAAGTCCAACATTTTTTTCTAAACTTGGGATTCTTCATTAGCACTCATGTGTGCACACCCTATCACAAAATGGGTAATTAAAAGAAAACACAGGCACATACTAGAGGTTGTTAGAGCTTTAAAGTTTCAAGCTTCATTACCATTAAAAGTCTTAGGTGAGTGTGTTCTTACTGATGTTTATGTGATAAATAGATGGCCTTCTTCAATTTTTGAGGGTCAAAATCCATATGATTGAACAAAACCTCCTACTTTATGATCACATCAAAGTTATTAGATGACTTAGTTATGCTAAGAATCCATTATCTCTTCATAAAATTGATCATAGGTCTATTTAGAAGTGTTTTTTTAGGATATCTTATGGTCAGAAAAGTTTTAAGCTGTATATGATCTTGATGAACATGATTTCTTTGTAAGTTGAGTTGTTATATTTCATGAGAATGTTTTTCCTTTTGCTTCCTCAAAGTCACCTCCTTCAAGTACTATTATTCCACTTTCTATTCATGATACTTTAGATTCTTCTATTCTTGTTTCTTCTAATATTGTTAATCCTATAGAAAATCCTTCTATTCCTATTCAGTTTCATTCATATCCAGTCCTTAGAAAATCTACTAAAATATCTAAACCACCAACAAACTTGCAAGACTTCATTTTCCCTACCATTCCTAATCATAGTGCTCATAATTCTTCTATTATTCATAAACTTTATAGCACTGGATAACCTTTATCTTCCTATCTGTCTTTTCCTCAATTGTTAGTTCTTTATCAATGCTTCTTATCAACAATATCTTCATTGCTTGAACCAACTTCTTATAAAGAGGCTCTTGCTGATCCCAATTAGTGTACAACCACGCAAAGTGAACTCGATGTTTTCGAGAAGAACAACACATGGACTTTGGTTGAACTTCCCAAAGATAAAAACCTATTGGTTGTAAGTGGATTTCTAAAATCAAATATAAGTCTAATGGTGATACTAATAGGTTCAAAGCTAGACCTGTGGCAAAGAGGTATACTTACATAGAGGGCTTGGATTATACAAACACTTTTGCTCCTATTACTGAAATGATGACTGTTCAAGCTATTTTAGCCCTTGTAGTTGCTCAGAATTGGTCTCTTTTTTAGTTAGATGTACACAATACTTTTTTGCATGGTGATTTGTTAGAAGAAGTCTATGAAAGTTCCACAAGGCTATGGTTCTCTTGGAGATTCAAGGTTATGTAAACTTAATAAATCCCTTTATAGTTTGAAACAAGCTTCAAGGAGCTGGTTTCACAAGTTATCCCAAGCTTTACAAGTTGTTGGTTTCACACAAAGCAAATATGATTATTCTTTGTTTACTCAACATACTTCTATATCTACTACTGCTATTTTGGTATATGTACATGATATTTTAGTCGCTAGAAGTGATGTTAATTCTGTTAACCTGCAATATCTATGCTTGTGTTATCCAGAGTAAATGTAATGAATTATTGTAATTTGGATAATTAAGTTTAATGATATGTTTGTTTGGCCTCTCCTTTATTTAATTGGTGTTTCTCTGGTAATTCTCCTTTTATGTGATGTTTGGACCTCTGTGTGTGTGCAGGACCGTGTGGGGCTGGGATATCAGCTAAGTCAACTCAACACAGTAGCATGCACAGTATCCACTGCCAGCCACTGTGCATGCAGCCTTCAGCCATGCTGCATCTTCGATTCATTGGGATTTTTGACGATGGCAGTGGATGGGCGACAAGGGATGCAGAGGCTTAAAAGGGAAGGAGGTAGAGGCACTCGATAAGGGGAGACCAAGAGTGACAAAGAGAAAGGGAGAGCCAAAATGAGGAAACCAGAGAGAGGGGAGAGGTGGTCGTCAGTGGCAAAGTGTGATCATCGGAGACCAGAGCACCTAGTGGACTCACCAAGGACGAGAGGAGGATTGCCTTAAGAAGAAGGGATCACTGAAACCAATTGAGAGTACGCGCTCCCATCCTCCATTTCTCCTCTTAGTTCAAGCTTTAATTTCATGGATTATGTTATAAATTTAGTTGAAAAGAGTGAATATGAGTATGATTGAATTGAATCACGGACGTGCAATGATTTAAGGATTTTTCCATGATTTATCATGAGATTTTTGTTGAATTTTCAAGAGATTGCTACAGTGCCTTGAAATGTGCCATGTTTGCTTCTGATTTTATTTCTCGAGATGCATGCCATGGTTTTTGATGAAACTTGTCCCAAATGAAAGAACATTTGACATGCTAGATTATATGTTTTATGTAAGATTTGTGGTTCACCGAAAAGGGGTCCGTTGAAGGTCCCATTTCCAACGAATGAGTGAGTATGGTCTAGGGAGAAGTTTACTGAAGATGAGAAATTTGGTATACTGACTAAAATCGGTATGCCGTTTTTCTGTCAGTTTTCAGCTCAAGACCTTGTTTCGGCAGACCAAAAAGTTCTGGTCTTCCGTTCCAGGGGATTTCTGTCAACCAAAATGTTTCGATCGATTAAAGAAGGAAAATTTAGATGACCGTTCCGAAAGTTCAGTCGATCTATTTGGGCACTGGGCTCATTTCAGTTTGCCAATCTGATATAGTATGCCAAACTAGCCCCTAGAGCCAAATAAGATGGGTTTTAATAAAGATATTTTTGCATAGATTGTTATGTCTATTTGAGGTGTTTCGGCATAATGTTTATAAAGAACTTTATAGAGATTTATAAGAGATATTTCAGAATAAAAGAATAGTTTTCCAGAAGGATTTCTATAACAAAAAGAGTTTTAAAGAGAAAGTGATTTAAAAGAAAAGATGTATGTTTTCAAAATAAGATTTTTAGAGTTGGCCCTCAGTTGGAAAGACTGGGTGCCCAAAGAAGGTGTTGAATGGACTGGGTAAAATAACTCGTGAGCTCAAACACTAAGATAAAAAGGGGCGTTGGGAAATGCATCCCCGTGCACAGAGAAAGCGAGAGCCTGTTGGCTTAGAGGAGCCTGAGGAGCCCAACAGTGTGACCTGGTGGCCGAGGTAGACAGTGGAATGCCCAGCATGGAGACTTTCACCGTGGTAGTGTAGGAAGCCTAGGTTGGTACCTCTCCCTTCATTTGTGGCCAGGTCACCCTTGATTAAGGTGACACCAAAAAGAAAAGAGTTTTCAGATTTGAGAATCAGAAATTAGATTTAAGCTAGAATCGAACTATGTTTTAGCTTCTGTGTTTTAGCTAGATTCTAGCTAAGACGAGATCAGAGTTTTAGGCTAGTCCAGTTAAGAATTGTGTTTTAGTTAGATTTGAGATTTTATTTTAGGCTGGAGTTTAGTTGTGACATCTGGGCCTATTATCCATTTTTAATTGTAAACCATGTAATTAATTGTAATATTGTATAAATGGTTTATGAATGGATAATCTGTTGTTTCTTGGATGTATGGGCTTGTGGTTGTGTACACCTGCTTGTGATTTGGGACCAGTGTGGAGTCCAATTTGACGATTGTCTCGGTTTACGTGCATGTCTTTTCTCCCTTACTTTTTCTTTTTTATCTCTCTTTTCTTCTCTCCCTCCCTCACGAGCCACCATTCTGTCTTCTTCATCTTTCCCTTTTCCCACCCGTGCCACCACTAGCCAACGGCTCGTGACTCACCATCACTTCCAATGCGATGGATGGCCGGCATGACGTAGGAGGAGGAGAGGATAAAGAGAGGCGGAGGCAAGCGAAAAGAGGGAAGGTAACCGAGAAAGGAGAAGGAAAGGAAGAGCAGCACGCGACAGAGGGGGCGGTGGTTTGTGAAGATTGCCAATGGAGGAGGCTTCGTCGGGACGAGAGGGAACTCGTCAGGGAGTGAGGAAGATCGTCGGTGTGCCATGCGAGGTATGCGGCCCTTTTCCTTCGCTCGTTTACATGCTTCCAGTGGATTAAGTTAATGCATGAAATTAGAGATAAAATGCATGTAAAATCGTAGAAAAACAATGGAGTCGATGAGAATGACTTGAAATGCATGAAAACATAAATATCATGCGGTTAGGATTGAAATTTGTAGGAATATGCAAGTTTTTGGGATGAGGGCTACAGTAGTCGTTTTAGAGTTTCATCCCTTTGTGATTTTTATGTGGATTGTGTAGTTGATGAAATCATGAATGGTTTGAGGAGTTTTTGAAGTAGGCTCAAGGGTCTACACCCCATGTTTTATTTGTATTTTATGATACATGTTTGAGGGGTCCGTCGGAGGCTCCCACTTTCAACGAACAAATGGCCTGTCGACAGGGGCCATGTACAGAACACGGGAGATTCAACATGCCGAACTGGGTTCAGCATACCAAATCCCTGTCAGTTGGTGCAGGGGCACTGGTTTCGGTAGACTTAATACCTTCAATCAATCGAAACAAGAGGTTTCAGTATACCGAATCAGTGATTTTTGGTATACCGAATTCTAATTCGGTCTGCAGTTTTCATCTCCTGGCCCATGTGAACAAATGGGCATTAATAATGGAAATAAAAGGTTTTAAATGGACAATGAATATGTGTTAGTGGTGTTTTCCCCATGTAAATGACATAGAGGGATGTGGAACCCAAATAAGTATATTTGGGGATTGTTTTGGGTTTGAAGCCCTAAAATTGAATAAAAGTAATTAAATGGATGGTTTTTGAGTAATTTTGGGCATGAGACCCAATTTATGGTTTTAAAGCATGGTTTTTCATGAATTAAGTTGGGACCCCAGAGAAGGGTCAGGTGTTGCATGGAAATGGATTCCTACAACGAAAAAGAAGGAAAATGGAAATGGTTTTGAAAAGGAAAGCTTAAAGAGTTTTGAAAATGAAACACTAATAATGTGTTACGGAACTATAGGGGTTGGTGTCGACAACGTAGTGGGAGTATGAGGCTCCAATGAAACCAGTTGTCAGACATGACTGTGGTTGCCGAGCTTGAGATGGTGTAGGCTGAGCCTGAGTCGTTGTACCTAGTTGTTCGGGTCACCGAGCTTGTGACAATGTAGATTGAGCCTAGGTTATTGAACTTAGTTGTTCGGGTCACCAACTGTGTAGGCTGAGCCTTGGTCGTTGTACCTAGTTATTCGGGTCACCAATGGGGCATTAGACAAAGACGTATCCCCGTGCGTATATGAAAAAGATTGAGGCCAGTTGGCCGGGGTAGTGGCATCCCACATAGGGAATTTCACCACAACAGTGTAGGGAGGTAGGGGAAATAATGTCCTCGCATACTGCTTGTGTGCCTGGTTACCCCTGATCAAGATAACATCAGTAAAGAAAAGTGGAAATGAATAAGAAAAGAATGTGATTTTGAGAAATGAAAAGAAATGTGGTTTGTCTGGGATTGGACTTATGAATGGTCCTAAAATCCTAGAATAAAATATGAATTGTGTTTTTTAACCAGTTACCAGTCAGTATGTATGACTTTGGTTTTGAGCCAAAAGGCATTGTGTTTTAGGCCAGATCTTGTTAGAAACAGTGAAAGTGATTTTGGTTTTGGGAAGAAATCCCAAGTATTGAAAAAGGGCATGTTTTGGAAAATGAATTCCAAATGTTTTTGTAACCATGCCGTCAGGGGGGCAACAAATATATGTGTGTGCCAAAGTCGACAAAGCCACGGTAAAAATAAAATAATGCAAAAATGCAAGAGTCGCCACCTAGTCTATTCAAATGGAAGACAAGGAAAACCATATAACATGAAAATCATGCAAAACAATAAAAGAAAAGTCTTCGTAAACCAGAAATGCAGGTAAGGATCCCTACTACGTATGAGGAAGGTGTTAGGCACCCTCGTACGCCCGATAAATCGGTCTTCTATTGGTTTCTCTTTTGCTAATGAGATGTCGACTTTGCAACCTTTCCTGTACGCCCGAGGGCGATATGCCATGCCATGCAAATGCGTGTGGTGTCTAAAGTATAGGTGCATGATGTGTGGGGGTGTGTCTTAATGCTCAGAAATATCGCTCGTATGCCGGGTCGAGTGTTGATGCAATAATATTGCACAATAAGATCAAAGATCTAATATCTTGAGCGAGTTTTCATCCTTGCTTTCTATATGCCTAAATGCAATCTAAAATGCATGGAAAACATTTGAAAACATATCTGTGCCTTCCTAATGCATC